>CM055118.1:33606933-33821933 GCA_029206835.1 Rana muscosa | reverse complement strand
TCCAGATTTTTACGTTCAACAACAAATTCTTGTCCACTTTCATCTTTTTTTTTTTGTCAGAGCGGGGTTTCGTACCACATTGTGATTGTGGCATAAAGCAGCCAATTTTGTCCTTGCTTCCATGGAATCAAATCTGTAATGAATTCTTTTGGGCCGATATTTAAGAATCATACTGTGGTATGTTTCAATAACCCCTGTCTGACAAAAAAAAGTTAGATGCTTTATGTCTTTATCCAATTGACTATCCAAGACAATTGTGGACAATGAATGAAATGCAGGTGTGTTTTTGCTTATCCAGGGAACAGGATGATAATCCACACTGAGTGGATCGTGTAAGCATTTGTGCTGTGCACCGTCAATTTCCCATTCATGAACATTTACTACATGATATAGTAGAGATTGCCAAAGCTCTCTGAAAAGCGTCTCGTCTCCCTCACAACGTCTACTACAAAAATAGAAATGCAGCAAAATGGGTCCAATCCATGGTAAAATTGCGCGGTTAATTTTTTTCTTTGAAATTTGCATCAATTTTCTTCGTATATTTTTCACGTAATGCCACATATCAAATTGATGGTTTATGTTTTTGTATTTTTCGTTTGTCGAAAGTAGTTTACGAATACCAGTGTGTCGATCCGTTCCCACAAATTGAACATCCAATCCATTGTCAATTATGCGATCTAAACATTTGGTAAATCCAAACTTCTCCATCGCAACAGAAGAAGTTGTCTGTGACACCTGCACTAGTTCAAAGTCCACAATTTTCTTTGAACTAAAATCCATGAACGTGTATGTAGAATACTTTGCTGAAAACCCTGGGCTATCACATTGCCCATCCCCTAACAAGAAGACTGGTTTTCCTAACAATTCCTCATTGACATTATAAATCATACTTTGCCAACTATGATCAATTGCTTTAAAAACAAAAGCATTTTGAGATCTGTGGAAAGAAGTTTTTCCAAAAATTTGTATGCCACAGAGATCAAACATTTCTCTTACTTTTGCGTAGCTTCCTCCAGTTAAAGTTATTGCCCCAGAAAGCATAATATTACCAGCCGAATAATGTTTAACTTTGGGCTGGCTTTCCCAAAGTTTTGACCGGTGAAAATCTGTACAGATTGAGTGAACAGAAATCATTGTGCCAATTATTTTTTTCTCAATCTTTCTGATTTTTGAAAAACAGCCAGGTTCAGGGCAAATCATTGCATAAAGTAGTTTATCAAGGCAGCTTTCGAAAACAATAAATTTTTTCTCTTTGACCAAATTCAAGGGATGAGGAAGTGCATCTTCTGTTTCAATTTCCACCTCACTTTCACAAAGACTATGATCGCCTTTTTGGGGTGTATCACAATCTGACTCGTGAAAGCTCGTATCCTCCAGATAAGCCAATTTTCTTTTAGTCCCAACTTCTGGACTTTCAATATACGGGTTGAAGGCTGATTGACTATTTCCTGGTATTAGCGAAGGGGTAGACAAGACAGGTAAAGCGGGCGAAAAAGAGATCACCGATTGAACTTTTTGTCTTTTGATGACTTTTTGGTGTTGACACTAGTAGTGGTGTCATTAAAAGATCCTCTTTACTGCAATATGAATGTTCTAAAAAAATAGTATCACTTGTAACCTCAGATTCCACAAATTCAGAATGTCCACGGCCAGTTTGTGTGCTGGCATCGTTATTTGACACTTGTTTACATTGACTACTAACATGACATTGGCAAGTACATGTAGCACTCTCCATGGCTGTCTGAGAGGTTCCAGCCTTCATGTGTTGTGTCATCCATATTTTTTTCAAACGATTAAGCCATTTATTTCCCGATTTTTCGGTAGTTCCTGTTTCGGTAAATATGGTAGGAACAGATTCAGGCCTTAATCTCCTTTGACTTCCCCTCATAATAAAGCACTCACTTTCAAAATGTGAAGAACACATCCGATAAATATCTGAACGAATGTCCGCTTTGATAATTGGTATATATTCATCTACCATTCCTGTGTCCATTCCAGCATTGCGCAGCCATAATTTTATTTTCTGTTCCTCTTTTGGAAAAGCAAAATAACTGACTTTGCTTTCTTTATTTCCTGGAGTAGTGCAGTTAGAACAAAATTTTGACATGCATCCTGGCATTTCTACTGCTTATATAAAAAATCAGAGTTAGTGAAGAACAAAATTTAAATTTATATTAAAAATATAAACAAAAGACAACAACGCTTTAATTTCATAATATAATATATCTTTATTTAAATTTATGTAGTGACATTAAAAAATAATAATTTTTACAAATATATTATTCTTACATAGAGAGTCGAAAAATTATTGAAAATAAAACAAGTTCAATAAAAATATATAAAAAAAAATATATATAAATACAGCAAGAGAGCGAGAGACCTAGAGAGTAAGAGAGAGGGTTACATAAAGGGAAAGAGGGAGAGAGGTATAGATGGAGTAACAGAGGGAAAGAAAAAGAGGTACAGGCAGAGAGAAACAGAGAGTGAATGACGGATAAAAAAAAGGGAAAAGGGTAGAGAGAGAAAGGGAGAGAGTGAAAGAGGGAGTGATATAAGGAAAGAAAGTGGAAGTGTGGGATAGAGGGGGAGAGAGAGAGAGAGAGAGAGAGAGAGAGGGAGAGGGAGGTAGAGAGAGGGAGAGAGAAGGAGAGGGAGGGAGATGGAGAGAGAGGGAGAGAGAGAGAGAGGGGGAGAGAGAGAGAGAGAGGGAAAGAGAAAAAAAAGGGAAAAAGGGAAGAGCAACAGAGAAAAAGGGAAATAGAGAAAGAGGGAGTGATATATGGAAAGAAAGTGGAAGTGTGGGATAGAGGGAGAGAGAGAGAGAGAGAAAGAAATAGAGAGAGAAGGTAAGAGATAAAAAAAAGGGAAAAAGGGAAGAGCATGAGAGAGAAAGGGAAAGAGAGAAAGAGGGAGTGATATAAGGAAAGAAAGTGGAAGTGTGGGATAGAGAGAGAGAGAGAGGAGAGGGAAAGAGAGGGAAAGAGAAGGAGAGGGAGAGGGAGAGAGAGAGAGAGAGAGAGAGAGAGGTAGAGAGGGAGAGAGAGGGAGAGAGAGGGAGAGAGAGAAAAAAAAGGGAAAAAGGTAGAGGAAGAGAGAGAACGGGAGAAAGAGGGAGTGATATAAGGAAAGAAAGTGGAAGTGTGGGATAGAGGGAGAGAGAGAGAGAGAGAGAGAGAGATAAAAAAGGGAAAAAGGGAAGAGCAAGAGATAGAATAGGAGAGAGAGAAAGAGGGAGTGATATAAGGAAAGAAAGTTGAAGTGTGGGATAGAGGGAGAGAGAGAGAGAGAGAGAGAGAGGGAGGGAGGGAGGGAGGGAGAGGGAGAAAAAAAAGGGAAAAAGGTAGAGGAAGAGAGAGAAAGAGGGATAGAGGGAGAGAGGGGAAATGAGGGGAAGAGAGAGCAAGAGAGACCAAGAGTGATAGATGGATAAAGAAAGGGAATGAGGGAGGGAGAAAGAATTTAAAAAAATATATATATATACCAAGAGTACTAATAAGATAATCTTGCATGGGTTTGAAAAATTCAAATCAACTTGTCTTGTGTAATCTATGAAATAATAAAAAAAATATAATAAAAATATATGTTGTATTAAAATATATGTTTTTTTTTACAAGATGTGATATTTAATATGTTTGTTATATTAGAAACAAAGTGAGAAGTGTATATATATATATATACACACACACACACACACACACACACATTATATATATATATATATATATATATATATATATATATATATATATATATATATATTTATTTATTACACACACCAAAAATATACCTTCTAAAAGTATATAAAAAAAAACTCATTTTTTTTTTTAAAGTTATTTGTATTTATAGACAATAAAAGACATATGCACACACGCAAACATTCAACACATGACAAAGACCTAAAAAATTATTATAAAATTATTAATAAAAATAAAATGTTAAATTAGATCTATAATAATATGAATTTTATTTTTTTTAAAACACAAAATATGTAGAAGGATAGAATGTTTTTTAAAAATTATTTATTAATAAAAGAATTATTTTTTTTTATTTGTTTTTTTAGGATTAAGCATAAAAAAAGAGTGAATATAGACGCACACACATAAAAAATATTTAATTTAGAACACTTATTAATACATTTTACATTATAAATTTATATATATGTGATCAATATACATACCTGTAAATATATGCAAGTAAACGTGGAAGAAACTGATGATCTGTTCCTTTCTTTGAAGACGAACAAATAAAAATTACCTTTAAAAAAAAAATAAAAGTTAAAAAAAAATTACAATGAATAAAAACATAAATAGACATTGAACAAATATGTCTAAAAATGAAATTGCTTACCTTTCAAGTAATTTGCGAAGATAAATCGATAATCGAATTTTTCGATGAGATGATTGGTATGCCGTCCTTAACCTCGTGTCCGCAGGTGTATAATGGCAAAATACACCCGCGTGCCCTTATCTAAAATGGCGGAATTAGATCCGCCCCCCCCTCGTCACGTGACCGACCGGCTAGACGAGTCACGTGACGATACAATTATCGTGAGATCTCACTGGAAGGAAGCTGGGCAAGTTGATCCCAGGAGGCACTGCGGGAATAGGACGTAGGAAAGGACACGCCTACTCCCGCGGGAGTGAATACCGGAAGAAGCATCTTCTAAATCATTTATTAGCAAAACTATGAAGGATAAAAAAAAAAGGTTAGTGATCGGGTTACGTACTTGCTAAGCGCAAGTAATGTATTTAAAGTCGAATATGTGGGTGAACCTCCGCTTTAAGCTGATTAAACCGGACATCATTTGAGCACATTGCAAGAGTTGTTTCCTGTGTTAATCTGATGTCTCCAGGGCCTGTGGTTGTCATTTGAAGTCTTTTTCTTGCATTACCTGAACCTACCTGGCTGGTTAGAAGCAACTGTACCCCTAACAGAATTTGGAGGCACTGCTGAGATAAGCAAATCATCTGTGGTAAGTACAATCTTTTTGTCTCTATTGACAAAATATTGTCTTGCCTCAGCTCTGATTAAAGCTTTTAGACCCATAAATTAGTAGGGGATAAGAACCATGCCAGGAGGTTAATATTGGGTTTTAGGTAAACCCACAGAATTGTTTTTGGTAAACCCACAGAAGGATTTTTGGTAAACCCACAAAGATAAGCAGTACTGCATATAGATACATTCCTTTTGGCAAGGAATATGATAGATACATTCCTTTTGGCAAGGAATATGAAGTGGTTAATGAGGAAATAGACTCCGGTGACCCCAAAACTTCTCTTTCTATCGCATAGAAGTATTAAGTTAATAGAAGTATTAAGAATAATTTGTTGTGTGGATCAGAAGACTGTGTGGTAAAACAGTCGTCTCCCACTGTCAATATGGGTCAGAAACAAGGTAAAGAATATCTTCCCCCTTATCCCAACCCAGGAAAAACGTGTAAGGATTTTGTAGCCAGAATTTGTGGTACTGATTATGAATTTATAGTCCCATGAGTTTCAAATTTAGCGGGATGGACCACAGCCATACACAGTGTAGACCCCTTTCCTTGGGATGGTAGTAATGATGAATTTCACATGGGATATGGATTATATGGAAAAGGGAGGAGAGAATTGGTTAAAATATGCCCCATATTGGTTTCAGAGGGACAAAAAAAAGAAGCAGAAAAAGCCCACCAAATGTTTAGGTAAGGAAGATTATGACCAGAAACATAGAGAAGAAGCCGATAAAAAGAGAGTTGTCCCTGACCCAACAGCCCCACCCCTGCCAGTAGTCAGTCATCCTCCACCCTCATATGTACATGTCTATCCGAGTTTAACAAAGAAAGATATTGATCTTCTGGCTGGACATCATGCAATCAGACAACGGCAGATCCCTCCCGCTCCACAACAAGATAGACAGCGCCTACAGAGGCAAGGACAGGAAGCTAGAGTCGAGGTAGCTGAACCAGAAGAAGATCAGGGAGCTATAGGAGGTGTAGTTTCACCACCTGGCCAAGAGCAGGAGTAAGAACAGGAAAACGCTGTAGTGGGTAAAACACTTAGTCCCCCTAAAACAAAGAGTGGAACTGTATATAGTAACAATAACCTTCAAGCGCCTTTCATGACCATTGGAAATTAAATATTGAAAAAAGTAATAGACATTGAGGACATTGACAGGATAGTGAAACATTGCCCCAAACCCACTGCCTCGGCAGGAGGTACTTTAACTTACTTAAAAAAGGCATGTAAGGGTAGAAATTACACACAGGAAGACATGCGCCTTATCATTGATGGCATCATAGGACACACCAGTTCCTGGAGCTGGGCAAATGTTCCAAGTATAAACACTATTGACACTATTGGTAATGCGGGAGCATATGGGTTAAACACAGTAGCAGGTAGTAACAACATGTGGACGGAATTAGAGGCTGAAATGATGAAAGTATTTAAAAATAAAAGTTCCCTTCCTACTGCCATAGCATGCAAACAAAAGTCAGAAGAATCTGTAGTTGAGTTCTGGAAAAGGTTTCATGAAAATTGGACAACAGAAGCTGGATTAGCTACAACTACTGATGTGGGAGCTTTGTTTATTCAAACTTATATGAATAATCTAAAACCCCAGTTCGCGTTGGTGGTCAAACAGATGATATCTGAATGGACCACACAGACAATTGACCAATTTCAGGAAACTTTAATACAGAAAGAAGCAGCAGGATGTTTAAATGTAATGGGAGAGAGAGCATTGTCGGGCAGGGTGGCGGTTGTGGATTTGTTCCAAACGTTTGAGCTGTAAATAACCTGGTGTGCGCCTATAGTGCCTGATGTGCCATCACTCCTTACCTCCATACCACCCGATGCAGAGTATCTTTCTGTGATTGATTTAACAAATGTATTTTTAAGCGTCCTTGTGGATGAGGAGACACAGCCAATAATTGCTTTCTGTTTTTTAAAAACAATTTTTTTTTGCCAGATGACATGGTGTCATGGGTTATGTTGACCCTGTAGTCTACTCAGTTGTGCTCCAGACCACATTGCGGTCCTGGACTCCCTGCCATCGTTCTGTCCTACTCCAATATGTTGATTGATATGTAACCCAAGCCAGGTTGCCTGCAAAGGGAATGGTTCATATCTGCTACATTGGTTGGCAGATAATGGTCATAAAGTTTCCAAAAAGAAACTTCAAGTGGTGTCAGGAAACTGTTGAATGCCTTGGTTTTGTACTCACAAAAGGTGAAAGGAAAGTCAGTCATGAGCTGCGGCTCTCCGTGGGTCTAGCCCCCCCACAGACCTGTCTGTCCTTTCTTGGCATGATTGGTTACCTGACTGTTCCTACTATGATAATCTCTTGAGACAAACCACAGGTACTGATTGTATAAAATGCAATGATGAAATGTACAATGCTTTCGTATACCTCAAAACATCTATGATAACAGCTCCTGGTTAGGGATGAGCTAGGTGTTCGAGTCGAACATACGTTCGACTCGAACATCGGCTGTTAGATCGTTCGGCGAACATCGAACGATTTGGGCCGTTCGCGCCAAATTTGAGTGACGCGAACGGCCCACAATACACTGCGCAATCGCAGTGCAATCCCGGCGCTGTGATTGGCCAAGCATGCCAATCACAGCGCCGGCAGCTAGAAGAGCCATAATTGGCCACAGTCAGGTTGCCAATTATAGCTAAGGGTGTTTAGCACACGCCCCACACTATAAAAGGCAGCCAGCGCGGTTTGATAAACCTTGTGTGCAGGGACAGAGAAGGATAGGCAGGGGACAGTGTCAGTGTCATTGTTGCTAAGCCTCCTGCACAGTATACACCTGAAGCTAGCCCTTATTGCTGTGTTTTCCTGGTGTGTTACACTAACAGGCATTTGCAGCACTTACAGCGGGCGTAGTGTGCCTCCAGCACATTATACACCTGAAGCTAGCCCGTATTGCTGTGTTTTCCTGGTGTGTTACACTAACAGGCATTTGCAGCACTTACAGCGGGCGTAGTGTGCCTCCAGCACATTATACACCTGAAGCTAGCCCATATTGCTGTGTTTCCCTGGTGTGTTACACTAACATGCATTTTCAGCACTTACAGTGGGCAGAGTGTGCCTCCTGCACATTATACACCTGAAGCTAGCCCGTATTGCTGTGTTTTCCTGGTGTGTTACACCAACAGGCATTTGCAGCACTTACAGCAGGCGTAGTGTGATTCCTGCAAAATATACACCTGAAGCTAGCCCGTATTACTGTGTTTTCCTGGTGTGTTACACCAACAGGCATTTGCAGCACTTACAGCAGGCGTAGTGTGATTCCTGCAAAATATACTCCTGAAGCTACGCCTTATTGCTCTGTTTTCCTAGTGTGTTACACCAACAGGCATTTGCAGCACTTACAGCAGGCGTAGTGTGATTCCTGCAAAATATACTCCTGAAGCTACGCCTTATTGCTCTGTTTTCCTAGTGTGTTACACCAACAGGCATTTGCAGCACTTACAGCAGGCGTAGTGTGATTCCTGCAAAATATACTCCTGAAGCTAGCCCGTATTGCTGTGTTTTCCTGGTGTGTTACACCAACAGGCATTTGCAGCACTTACAGCAGGCGTAGTGTGATTCCTGCAAAAAATATTCCTGAAGCTACGCCTTATTGCTCTGTTTTCCTAGTGTGTTACACCAACAGGCATTTGCAGCACTTACAGCAGGCGTAGTGTGATTCCTGCAAAATATACTCCTGAAGCTAGCCCGTATTGCTGTGTTTTCCTGGTGTGTTACACCAACAGGCATTTTCAGCACTTACAGCAGGCGTAGTGTGATTCCTGCAAAATATACTCCTGAAGCTACGCCTTATTGCTCCGTTTTCCTAGTGTGTTACACCAACAGGCATTTGCAGCACTTACAGCAGGCATAGTGTGATTCCTGCAAAATATACTCCTGAAGCTACGCCTTATTGCTCTGTTTTCCTAGTGTGTTACACCAACAGGCATTTGCAGCACTTACAGCAGGCGTAGTGTGATTCCTGCAAAATATACTCCTGAAGCTAGCCCGTATTGCTGTGTTTTCCTGGTGTGTCACACCAACAGGCATTTGCAGCACTTGCAGCAGGCGTAGTGTGATTCCTGCAAAAAATATTCCTGAAGCTACGCCTTATTGCTCTGCTTTCCTAGTGTGTTACACCAACAGGCATTTGCAGCACTTACAGCGGGCGTAGTGTGCTTCCTGCAAAATATACTCCTGAAGCTAGGCCTTATTGCTGGTTTTCCCATCTCCCTGCAGGCCATTAGAATGTCTGGAAGGCAAACAAGGAGAGGCAAACAGTCAGGAGCCAATAAAAGAGGGCAAGCAGGCTCTGTGTCTAGAGACAACAGTGCTGATCATGGACGCGGTGCATCGTCATCAGCACGTGGCCATGGGACACGCTTGTCCTTCTTTTCGGCAGCTGGATGTGTTGAGCCGCATCATGCCGAAGACTTGGTAGAGTGGATGACCAAGCCCTCCTCATCCTCCTAATCCTCTCTCACCCAGGCTCAGGGTACTGGCAAAGCAGCTGCCAAAGCGTCCTCTTCCCTGGTATCAATGTCATCATCAGTCACTCCTTCCCTAGACCCACCATGTCCTCCTGAGGAGTCCCCCGAACTGTTTGAGCACAGTGTTGGGTACATGCTCCAGGAGGATGCCCAGCGTTTCAAAGGGTCTGATGATGATACCCAGCTAGAGGAAGGCAGTAGCGTAAGAGCAGAGAAAGGGGATGCTCAAGAAGGACACCAATCTGGCAGTCATGTTCCAGCAGCTGCAGCATACTGCCAGATTGGCTCCAGTGATGAGGAGGGAGGGGATGATGAGGTCACTGACTCCACGTGGGTGCCTAATAGGAGAGAGGAGGAGGAGGAGGAGGAGGATGAGGAGGAGGCACATCTCCAACTAGGCAGGATGCCCTCGGAGGGCCAGCGTAAGGGCAGCACACCAACGGAATCACACTGCAGAGCTCCGCCTGTGCAGGGCGCTGCCTCTGCCCGTTATTCAAAAAGTTCTTTGGTGTGGGCCTTTTTTGAGTCAAGTGCATCAGATCGCACAGCTGCTGTTTGTAACATATGTCTCAAGCGTATATCGCATGGCCAAAACATCAGCCGCTTGGGCACCACATGCTTGACCAGACATATGTTGACCTGCCATGCAGCTCGTTGGCAAGCCTACCTTAAAGACCCACACCAAAGAACAAAGCGGACCTCTCCTTGCACCGCATCAGCTGGGATCTCCAACCCCACTATACCTTCAGTCCTCTCTGAAACCTGCACTGAGAGGAATGAAGGTGTAGAATTAGGTGTGTCACAGCCAAGTACTTGCGGGCACTCTGCTAGCAGTACACCGACGTCCGATTCTAGCAGGCAAATTTCCCTGCCCCAGCTGCTGGACCGTCGAAAGAAGTTCACTCCCAGCCATCCACATGCCCAGCAGTTGAATGCTAGCTTGGCTAAATTGCTAGCGCTTCAACTGCTGCCTTTTCAGTTGGTAGACTCGGCCCCCTTCCGTGAGTTTGTGCAATGTGCGGTTCCTCAGTGGCAGGTTCCCAAACGCCACTTTTTCTCACAGAAAGGCGATTCCGGCTCTCTACCGGCATGTGGAAGGCAATGTCCATGCCTCGCTGGACAGGGCGGTCAGCGGTAAGGTGCATATTACCGCTGACTCATGGTCCAGCAGGCATGGACAGGGACGTTACTTTTCTTTCACGGCCCATTGGGTCACTCTTTTGGCAGCTGGGAAGGATGCAGGACAAGGTGCAGTAGTGTTGGAGGTTGTTCCCCCACCACGCCTCCAAAATGCTACTACTGGTTGTGACACACCTCTCTCCTCCACCCCCTCCTCTTCTTCTTACTCCATGGCCTCTTCCTGTGCTTTGTCCTCAGAACCAGCGGTGCTCCGTAGGCGTTCAAGGGGCTACGCAAGTACGCAGGCAAAAAGATGCCATGCCGTGCTTGCGCTGGTGTGTTTGGGGGACAGGAGCCACACTGGGGCAGAGGTTCTGTCTGCTCTGTAGGGGCAGGCCGAGAGGTGGTTGACGCCACGCCAGCTTAAGCCAGGAATGGTGGTTTGCGACAATGGCACCAACCTCCTCTCCGCCCTCCGACAGGGACAACTGACCCATGTGCCCTGTGTGGCTCACGTCCTTAACCTGGTGGTGCAGCGGTTCTTGGGCAGGTACCCGGGCTTACAGGATGTCCTGAGGCAGGCCAGGAAAGTCTGTGTGCATTTCCGCAGATCTTATAATGCCAGCGCTCGCCTGGCTAAGCTGCAAAAGGAGTTGAACCTGCCCAAGAACCGCCTTATATGTGACATGCCCACCAGGTGGAACTCAACGTTGGCCATGCTGCAGCGGCTGCACACGCAGCAGAGGGCCATAAATGAGTACCTGTGCGACTACGGCACCAGGACAGGGTCAGGGGAGCTCGGGTTTTTTTCACCACGCCAGTGGGGCATGATCAGGGATGCATGCACTGTCCTGGCACCATTTGAGGAGGCCACGAGGATGGTGAGCAGTGACAGTGCATGCATCAGTGACACTGTACCTCTTGTCCACCTGTTGGAACATACGCTGCGTGGAATAATGGACAGGGCACTTGAGGCAGAACAGAGGCAGAAAGAGGAGGACTTCCTTGCCTCTCAAGGCCCCCTTTTCCCAGACAGTGTTCCTTCTGTCCCACCCATCGCACAGGAAGAGGATGAGGAGGAGGAGGATTGTGTCAGCATGGAGGTGGAGCCTGGCACTCAGCATCATCAGCAGCAGTCTTTTAGGGATGATTTACAGTCCCAAGAAACCCGTGGACTTGTACGTGGCTGGGAGGAGGTGGCTGCGGATCATGTCGTCCTTAGTGACCCAGAGGACTCCGGACCGAATGCCTCAGCTAACCTATGCTGCATGGCCTCCCTGATCCTGCAAAGTCTGCGGAAGGATCCTCGTATATTCTTCGGATCAAGGAGAGGGACCATTACTGGCTGGCCACTCTCCTTGATCCACGGTACAAGGGTAAGGTTGTGGACCTTATCTTACCGTCGCAGAGGGAGCAGAGGATGAGACAACTCCGGGAGGCCTTGCAGAAAGGTCTGTGCAACGCGTTCCCAGAGACTGGGAGGTTACAAACTCCTGGTCCTGGACAACGAGTTGCTGAGGCTTCGGTCAGTCAAAGAAGGAGCGGTGGGGAAGGTGGCCGTCTGACCGATGCGTTCAGACAATTCTTTAGTCCGCAGCCCCAAGGTATGATCGGTTCCAGCAACCATCGCCAGCGTCTGATATACATGGTGCAGGAATACCTAGGGGCAAGGTCAGACTTGGACACCTTCCCCACCGAAAATCCTCTGGCTTACTGGGTCTTGAGAATGGATCACTGGCCAGAGCTTGCACAGTATGCAATTGAGCTACTGGCCTGTCCTGCATCCAGCATTCTTTCAGAACGCACATTCAGTGCTGCTGGAGGATTTGTCACGGATCACAGGGTGCGCCTGTCCACCAACTCGGTTGATCGACTGACTTTCATAAAGATGAACCAGTCTTGGATCACCACCAGCTACCAAACACCTGAAGCTGATATAACAGACTAATTTATTTTCAAATGTCAAATCCCTTCAAGACTGATGCTGATGCTGAGTGACTGTCCTGTTATGTTGACTGACTATCCTCCTCCTCCTCAATGATCCGATTGATGATGATAGCTTGGAAGAACATTTTTGTTTCTGGGTGCCGCCACCAGTGCCTAAGGGCCAATTTTTCAGCCCCTGTTTAACAGGGGCATCTAATTACAATTTTTTATGCAATGCTTTGCAGCAGGGCTCATTCCTGCACTCCAACTAGAGTATCTGGGAGAGGTTGCAGTGTCGTGGCACCAGCACCAGTGCCTAAGGCCCAATTTTTCAGCCCCTATTTAACAGGGGCGTGTAATTTCAATTTTTGATGCAATACTTTGCAACAGGGCTCATTGCTGTGCTCCAAGTACAGTATCTGTGAGGGGTTGCAGTGTTGTGGCACCAGTGCCTAAGGCCCAATTTTTCTGCCCCTTTAACAGGGGCATGTAATTACAATACTTGATCTAATAATTCACAGCAGGGCCCATTCCTGCGCCCACCAAGAGTAACTGTGAGGCCTTACAGTGTTGTGTCAACACCACCACCACCACCACCAAAGGCCCAATTTTTCAGCCCCTGTTCAACAGGGGCATGCAATTACAATTCTTGATCTAATAATTCACAGCAGGGCCCATTTATGCGCCCACCAAGAGTAACTGTGAGGGCTTACAGTGTTGTGTCAACACCACCACCACCAAAGGCCCAATTTTTCAGCCCCTGTTCAACAGGGGCATGCAATTACAATTCTTGATCTAATAATTCACAGCAGGGCCCATTCATGCGCCCACCAAGAGTAACTGTGAGGGCTTACAGTGTTGTGGCAACACCAACATGTAAGGGGCAAATTTCAGCAGAGTATATAGGGCAGGCCCATACTTTCAAACATCAACTTACAAACGACTCCTACTTGCAAACGGAAGGAGACAACAGGAAGTGAGAGGAAATCTACCCCTAGGAGGGGAAATTCTCTCCTGTAAGAGTTAATATGGGAAAAAGGTGTCTCCTCTCTACTGATGCTTTATCACTAATCCTTGTTTCAATAAAAACCCCACTTTTCAAAAACATTTGTCATTGGGACGGAAAGTGAGGTGAAATGTTCTGAACAGGGGCACAGACAGCAAAACAAATGTTACAGGGGTGATAACCCTTCCCTATGTTTTCCAAAAAGCTTAAAAATAGATTTTTTGGCTGGAGCTACACTTAAACAATGTAGCTGTTCAAAATTACAAACAGATTCTACATAAGAACAAACCTACAGTCCCTGTCTTGTATGCACCGCCTGTATACGGCTGTTCAGAGTACATAGGGCCTTTTTTATTTTGTGTGCGGGGTTCCCCTTAATATCCATACAAGACCCAAAGGGGCTGGTAATGGGCTGGGGTAGGGGGGGGGGGGGGTGATGGGGTAGCTATGCCATTTTTCTTAAAGATTTTCATCCATATTACCGGGACCAGACATTACATTAAAGCCGCAAGCAGTTTTAAATGGCTTTTTTTCCTTTAGAAATGTCATTTTGTGCAGGGACAGTTCTAAACACGGGAAACATGTGGCACTTCACAGACATACTTTAGACACCCCCCAGGTACGATATTTGAAGGAATATTTGACTTTTTTTTTTCACTTTATGCATCATTAAAATGACTGCTCCCGAAAAACTGCCATTTTTAAAACTTCTTTTTGCATTGATACATGTCCCCTGGTGCAGAACCCGGGTTCCCAAACCCTTTTTAGGACAATAACATGCATAATAGTCGTTATAATTAGCACTTTAGATTTCGAACGTTCGCATCCATTGTATTTAATAGGGTTCTAACGTTCGTGCGAACTTTCGGTCCGTTCGCGGGTTCTGGTGCGAACCGAACCCGGGGGTGTTCGGCTCATCCCTACTCCTGGTCTTGGTCTCTGAGTATAGCAAAGGATTTTACCTATTTGCTAGGGACAACTGTAAAACCATGACGGGAGTCCTAGCGCAAAAACATGGGAGGCAAACTGCACCCTATCGTTTTTCCCCAAGGGTTGTGCCTATGCCAGTGCAGGGCATGCTGGCGTGTCTCAGAGCTTTGGTATCCTGTGCGATGGTGGTGGAAATGTTTACATCATTCACTCTAGGACATGCCACCACACTACACTGTAGGGCACATACAGGGCAACAGGATGACATAGCCAAAGGAAATGCTTCAGCTGACAAAGCAGCAAGAGAGGCAGCATCCACACAGCCAGCAGACATCCAAATGCCATTGCTCTCACCTGAAATTCCACTCCTAGATCAAACATTGCATGAACTCCAAAAACATATGCTACAGACAAAGACATCCAACAATGGAACTCAATAGGTGTGCAGACAGGCCCAGAAACTGGCCTTGTCTGCCAAGAGGGGAGACCATGTATCCCTGTAGCCAGCGCACCCATTTTTATTTCACAATACCATGGAAAGTCACATGTGAACTTTTGGATAAGGATTTTTACATTCCAGGTCTTCCCTCTTTGGTTAAGGCATATGTTTCCAGATGCATCACATGCATTCGGAATAATCCTAGGAACCCTCATGAGGCAAAACATGAACATCTGAGATATCCATCTACACCATTCACTCATTTACAAATTGATTTTACACACATGCCCAAACTAGGTAAAAGACAGGAATATTTGCTAGTAATAGTGGACATGTTCTCAAGATGGATAGAAGTGTTTGTAACAACAAAGGAAGACGCACAAACAGTAGTAAGAATTCTCACACAGGAAATCATTCCCAGATGGGGATGCCCACTTCAGATCAACTCAGACAATGGTCCTGCATTTGTGGCCAAACACTGAAAATAGAATGGAAGTTTCATATTCCTTACCACCCCCAGAGTTCAGGTATAGTGGAAAGGATGAACAAAACCATTAAAGATAAGATCAGGAAAGCCACTGGAGGTACGTATACAAATTGGGAGAAAATGCTTCCAGCTGTGCTAGCCGAGGAAAGAATGACACCCTCTAAAAAGACAGGATACTCCCCTTTTGAAGTTTTAATGGGTAGGCCATTCCCCACCCCTTGGGCCAGACAGCCACTTATGTTGGAAAGAGAGGACCTAGATCTTATTCAGAAAGAATATGTAAAAAAAACTTATTGAAACTTTAGATCAAGTTGAAAGGAATGTTGCCCGCACCTCTCCTTGTTTCTTCACAGGAACCAACACACCCTTTGAACCGCACCAAGAAGCAGGAGTATCTCTTGGACTCCCAACCACAGTGATCGCAGTGACTCGAACAGCTATTCTGGTGGAAACACAACAGGCTTGGATCCATGCCAGTCGTGTGAAGAAGGTGAACCAAACACCTAAGAAGCAAGCCAAGGATAAAGGAGGTGAAGAAGGTGATACAAATCCTCGAACATTGAGTGAAGCAGGTGGAAAAGAAGTCTCTGAACAAAATGACGTAGCTTATTTCACCACGGACTTCTGGGAAAGCCTTGTGCCTCTTATGCCGCGTACACACGACCGCTTTTCTCGACGAGAAAAACTGCATTTTTTTTTTCGCCGAGAAAAACGATCGTCTGTGGGCTTTATGTCATTTTTCTCGTCTAGAAAAACGGCATAAAAAACGACGTGAAAATTTAGAACATGTTCTAAATTTTCTCATCGTTTTTTCCAGCATTTTTTTCCGCGGCAGTTTTCCCATAGGGAAACACTGCCGCGGAGCCCACAGACGGTCGTTTTTCTCGTCAAGAGAAAAAAGGACGGGAAAAACGACCGTGTGTAGGGAACCAAGCGGTTCCCTCGTTTTTCCTGTCATTATTCACGGCGGTTTTTTAACCACCGTGAATAATGATCGTATGTACGCGGCATTATGCTGGGCTGCGCTGATCGTGTTTTTGCCAACTTGGCTGATAACTAACTGTATTTATCATCCTGAAGATTTGGGACACATAAAGAGTATTTGTGGAGCCTCTAAAACTCCACAACAGAATATTAATATGAATAATACACATGACAGACACAAGAGAAATGAAAACTCAGAAAGTTATACAGATAAAATGTTATTATTGAAGTTTAAATATGCCTATGCACAGAAATCAGGATATGAAAAATGTTGGATAGGTAGTAAATTACACCCCTCCACTGTTAGTATTCCTCTTATGGCTGTACCTTTAAATATCCAACCCTTTTTTAACCAAACTCCTCCAGTTGCTCTAACCCACATATCAAGTGCATATGAAAACAGTACTATCACATTTCCTATAGCGGGTAAGAGTAACTTACCTGACTGGTGTTTCTGTTTAGGTAATCAGACACAGACTAACCCCTCTACATGCAGCAAATCTATATTCAACATTTCCATTAGTGGGTTTCAAAACGCCACTGGGTCACTTTTTCATATAACTGATCCTGATTTACACAAAGCCGTGCAGAATTTTTCTTCCCTCCCAGAAAATATAGGGGAAATACTACACCAATTTGCAATTGCAGTACAAGACAAATATACTCATGCAAATTGTTGCTGAGCAACCATTTGCACTAGGACAAAGAATATATGTTTGCTGTGGGAAGGTGTGCTATCCTTGGATTCCCCGGACCTCAGTAGGAGGATGGTGGGGGATGATAAAGGAAGACACCTGTTAGAGGCCAGTATGCATCCCAGATACCCTCTTAAGTATCGTGAAAGACGGGATTTATTCCAAGAAAAGGATATGGCATGGGCATGGTTTCCCTCATGGACCGGGTGGGGAATAGACTTAATGAAAAGGTTGAATAATTACACTGGAATCATTGATGAAATAATGTAAAAGAATTCTGATGATATTACTAAATTAAATATAGAAACTAGAGCAATTAGAAAACAATTGGAACTACACGAGTTAGCCATAGAAAGCATGAGTGCTGCTTTAACTGGGTTATGTGAGAACACAGAAGATTATAAGTGTTGTACCTGGTTTCATAACACTAGTATTGAGGTACCAGATTATTATGATATAATTGCACAACACCGAAAGGAAGTAAGCAAATTACAAGATGAAGCTAGAAATATTGCTAAGACATGGGATCCTTTTGCAAACCTAAGTTCTGGAGTAGGAATACTGACATGGTTAAAAGGTGCTGCCATAACCATTATTATGATTATTCTTTTTGTTTTTTTTCTATATATTTGTTATAAGCTTATAATGTGCATAGTTGTTAAGGCATCCCGGACCCCTGATCCTGCTGCTGCGAATAGGATTTACCTGAATATGTATTATGATAGAAGAAAGATTACATAACTGTGAAAGTTAGATGAGACACATAAAATAATTTTTTGTCTCAAAGAGAGGATTGTAAAGAAATATATCATGACAACCTCCATTTTGTATTCACAAATTGAACAAAAGTTTCAACTCACATAAGGTTTTGTTTGAAATGTACTTAGTTCTGTGTAAAGGTTTTCATGGTCATTTAGGCATATACCATATCTATGGACTTTGCCCTAGCTCATGTTTGTTTAAGTTAAGTATAGTTCTACACAACTGTGTAAACACAGAAAGCATACATTTATACAACATATGTTGAAGTTCACATCTATGTAAGATTTTTGTTTCATCAGCAAAATATTACCTGAATTTTGTAACACGTACTAGCTAATAGGAAATTATTAACCTGAATTTGTATCATGTGAACTCCTCCCATCCCCAGTTTTTGTTTCCTAAAATTGCATAAATACCAAGATGTTAAGCTGATTAAGCCGGACATCATTTGAGCACATTGCAAGAGTTGTTTCCTGTGTTAATCTGATGTCTCCAGGGCCTGTGGTCATCATTTGAAGTCTTTTTCTTGCATTACCTGAACCTCCCTGGCTGGTAAGAAACAACTGTACCCCTAACATTGATCAGATCAACCTTTTCCCTTAAGAAAAGCCGCCAACCTTTCCAGCTTGCCACCTTGGCATCGGCATTCTCCAGCCTGTTCACCCAATTTGCATGGCCATAGTCACCTGGGCCGAATTCAATGCCTAGCACTCTAATTTTTTGTTGGTGCTCCGGGAAGTCATCCGGGAGAACAAAGCTCTCACCTTCCACGCCCATCCAGAAAGCTTCACACTTGTCCTGGTTGACCTTTGAACCTGATGCCTCTGTATACTGTCTTATCACTGAGACCACCTCCTGCACCTCCACAGTCCCAGAGACAAAAACAGAAACATCATCAGCATAGGCCACAACCTTCAAAGGAGGCTCACCAGCGATGCCCAAAAGGTACCCACACAATGGTCCACTCTCTAGCCTTCTGATGAAGGGGTCGATTGCAAACACATATAGCAGAGGACTCAAAGGGCACCCCTGACGCACACCCGAGCCGACCACAAAGGGCTCCCCGACCCAACCATTAACCAGAGGAAAGCTTTGAGCCCCTTTGTACAAAATCTTGAGCCAATCAATGAAACCCCCCTCCAGACCATATTTGCCAAGAAGGAGCCATAAGTACTCATGATTACCCCGATCGAAGGCCTTAGCCTGATCCAATGTCAGCAAAAATGTACCCCAACCAGCAGCCCTACAATGCTCCAAGGCCTCCCAGACAGCTAACACTGTTGAGAAAGTGCTTTTACCTTGGACCGAGCAGTGCCGGTGGTGGGATAACAAACTGCCTGCCACTGGTGATAATCGCCAGAAAAAAATCTTTGCCAGTATCTTTCTATTGACATTAAGAAGGCTAATGGGGCGCCAATTCCCAATCGTCAAAGGATCTTTACCCTTTGACAGAAAGATCACTGCAGACTGCCTCATGGAGGGAGGGAGAGAACCCTCTTGCAAACCAGCCATTAAAAACCTCTGCAAGGTAGGGAGCCAGGATCGTCTTAAAACATTTATAAAATTTGTCTGTCAAACCATCTGGCCCTGGCGTTTTCTTGATGGCCAGTTTATCAATAGCCTGGATTACCTCATCTGCAGTAATTTCATCTGTCAAATTCATCAAAGGAACATTACTTTCCAGTCCTGGTGTAGAGTCCAAAAAACCTAACATCCTTGTCCGATCAAGGTTCCTTCCTCCCAGGAGATCGGCATAGTATGACCTGACAACCTCCAGGATCCCAGACCCAGACTTCGTCAGAGAGCCCGTACTGTCCTTCATGCCATTGACCATCTTAACTGCTACGCTCTGTTTACAGTTCTGGTAAGGGTCAGGCGAATGGTATTTCCCGTAATCCCTCTCCTAAACCAAAGAGGCGTGCCGGTCATATTGATGTCTCCTAAGGAGGAGCTTCACCTCAGAGATCGCCCCAGAATCTCCTCCATTCAAAACAAGGCAGTCAAGTTTCCTCCGCAAACGCTGGTAGGTGATATACTTATCCTGCTGCTTCTTTCTTCCTATGGCCTTGAAAAGCCCAACAGTCCGCTGTTTTACAAGTTCCCACCATTCTGACTTGCTGTTGCAAAAGTCTAGGATCGTTACCTGTGCTTGAAAAAAATCCTCAAAGGATTGTCTTACTCTCTCGTCTTCCAGGAGGGCCGAATTCAATCTTCAGATATCCCTCCCCCTAGGCGGCATGTCTGAGGCATTCAGAGTCACAGATAGAATACAGTGATCAGAAAACTCCATTGCCCGACACACAGGTGCCGAAAAAACAGAGTCTCCCTTTAAAAAAAAACTATTTATCCTACTCTGACTACTACCTCTGTGAAAACTGAACCCTGTCCTGTCTGGGCAGCGCTTAATGTGCGCATCTACCAGACCTGCTTCCCAAACTATCGCATTGAGAAAAAGGGTGTCATAGCCCAGCTTACCTCTGACACCTCTCCTGTCTTTAGACCTAGTAATGGTGTTGAAATCACCTCCAAAGATTACCTGCTGGGCTGTAAAAAGAAAAGGCTTAATCTTTGTAAAGAGGCATTTCCTGTCCCACTTCATCTGGGGACCATAGATGTTAATCATGCGCAGGTCCTGCTCCTTCAAAGAGACGTCCAAGACATTGCATCTCCCTATCTCTACCTCAATTACCCACCGGCACGTTACCATACCAGAAAAAAGAAGGACTGCAACCCCGCTGTAAGGCTCGGCCGCAAGAGACCAAAATGAGGGACCACGTCTCCACTCCTTCTTTGCCAGATGTATATCAGCCAGACTACTCAGATGGGTCTCTTGCAAAAACAAAATGTCAGCATCAAACTCGCTGAGCAAAAATAAGGCCATATGATGAGCACTTACTGATCTTAAAAGTGGCAACTATTAATGTTGCCAGCTTAACGGAGTGGGAACTGCCATTAGGGTAGTTGAGGCAGCCGTTTCTTGGCCTGACTACTCCCTCTCCCTGGAGAACCAGCGCGCTTCGTTGCACCCTGGCACTCATCATCCATAGAGGATGCTGAACTGAATGAGTCCCATTCATCATCATCATCAGACAGTACCTTAAATTTATTTGCCAAAGGCAAAACCTTAGGACTTAAGGTAACTGTACCCCCTTTTTTTTCTTCCTTTTGCCCCTCCTCCTTTTATCCTCCAACCACTCCATATCATCCTTAGACAAACCGGAGTTAACAGCCTCCCCACACCTATCCTCCCCTTCACCCCCCTCCCCCCACACTCCCTTCCCTTATCTACTACTAGGCCAGCCTCTTCACCATCCTCCCCACTCCTCTGCACCCCACGATCCTTAACAGGAACCCTGCAGCGTCGAGGGAGGGGGACTGGCTCCGCACTTGATGCACTTGCCTCAGCACCTCTTGCTGCCTCTGCAATTTTAGAAGACACAGACACAGAAGGATTGGACACATTCTCTGCAACTGACACCTTACCTACAGACTGGGAAGACACTGGCACACTAGGTAAATGCACAGACTGGGGCACCACAGACTGTGGAGACACAGACACATTGGGTGTTGGCACAGACTCAGATGGACTCACAGGCACTCCAGTTGCTGAGCTCTGAGCCTCCTCCATGTCCAGGCAGAAGAACTCTCTCATGAGCTCAGGCTTGTTGTGCATTGCCTCAGGACACTGACTGTAAGGATGTCCCACCGCATTGCACAGATTACACCTTATAATATTACAGTCCTTAGCCAAGTGTCCTTCCTCCTGACACAGAGAGCACGTCATCACTGGACAGGAGGATGCAAAATGTCCTTTGATTCCACATTTGTTGCACAGCTTTGGCTGGCCTGGATAAAAGATGGTCAGCCTGTCCCTCCCCAGGAAAGCTGAGGATGGCAGATGCTGGACGACATTGTCAATGAATTTTAATTTTAGCTGTACAGACCATCCCCCCCATATTGCCCGATCGTCCAAAATCTTTTTTAGGGGGCTCAGGATGTCTCCATACCTCCTCAACCAAACACATAAATCCCCCTGTGGTATGGACTCATTACGGACAAGAATTGTCACCATTTTAATGAGTGGCTGGCGGGATACAAGCTTGGGGATGAGCCCTTTCCAGTCCGGCAGGCCCCTACACACGTGCTCATATTTTTCCCAAAATATGTCCAAAGACTCTGGACGGATAAAGGACAAATCATATTCATAGGAACCTGCCGGACTGATCAGGGCGAAGATATCTACAGGCGTAAAACCCCTTCTGCAGGATTTTATCCACCACCGCCCTCCTATGTGGGGGAATTCCACCGTCCTCCCATTTTAACTGCACAACATTCCTCCTTTTAAACAGGGAGGAAGACAAAACATTCCCATATTCCTTCCCTGCCTTCTCCCCCTTCCCAGATTCTGTAGCAGCAATACCAGCATAAGTTTTTTTAACACCCCCAGTATTTGCAATCTTGTCCTTGGACACATTAAAAGCTGCTGGCAGAGAGTCTAATTCAGCTGGGATAGCAGTCACTGAATTAGCAGAGGCAGGAACCACCCTCTGCTCTGAGCACACAGCTCCAATCCTGTCCAATGCAGACTCCTGGAGAGTTGTGGCACTACTGCACCCAGCATCTCCTCCACCATTCACAGAAACAGCCGCTGCGCCTGGTCCAGGCAAAGTCTCTGTATTGTCCATGGACCTCTCTACATATTCTTCCCTCAGAAGCTGACTGACTATTGCTCTCAGCAGTTTCAGCTGAAGCTTTGTTTTGAACAGGTAAATCAGACTGCATTGTATGTTGTACATTGTCTATGGGATTGGGCTGACTGCCCATAGTACTACAACCCCCAGCAAGCCCATTGTCACCAATAAAGTTCACACCACCATCCTGCACACACACTGTACCTGCTTGCTGGGTTGTTATCTTTACAATGTTATGGCTGATGGTGGGATCGGACTTCCCCCCAGCTGCTGCAGATTTTATAGTGGATCTTGCTCTTGCCACAGGTTTGTCCTTCACAGGACTAGGAATGGTGTCCATCTTATCATCACCATCCGGGGAAGCCGCATCCAAAGGGGATTCCAGCTTGGTGATGAACTCCAGCAAGCCAGAACCTTCACCTTCCTGAGATGTTCCACATTGCTGGGGTGTGAAGGGGACAGAGGCCTCCGCCATTGAGGGCTCAGCAGATGTCTGAGGTGTTGAACAGGTGGGCTCATCCTCCAGGCCCACTTTCTCACTCTCTGCTGAGTCTGTCTGTTCCTGCATCTCCTCACTGGTCTCCTCACCCTCCATGAAGGAAGCAGCTCCTCTCCTCATGCGATTAAATCGCTCCTCATTCTTATATTTTTCTTTAAAAATTCCGCTATTCTCCTTCAGAGAACTCACCAAATCCTTCTGCTTCCTCACAGCTTGTTCCAGGTCCTACAACTCAGGCTTCAGAGCCAGTCTTTTCTTACTGTACACTTTTTCACAGATCTGCTTTTTCTTCCTGAACTCAGCCATCAAAACCATCAATTTCTCCTCTTCCTTCACAATCCTCTTTAGTTTGCTGACAGTCCTCTGTCTAAAGGCAGATAAGGACTCATCTCTCCTTTGGCTAGGCCCAGAATCTTCCACAGGCCTATCCAGGGGGCCCCCACCAGGGTCCTCCCCAGGATCCAGCATCCTTCCTGGGGCAGAGAAGCAACTCTAGCCCCTGGTCTCTGGAAGGAAGCACAGGAGCAAAGGAACTAGCAACCGCACACCTCACTGACAAGGAGCAGCATGGCAGTTTCCCACCATTCCTGTGCTGAGTTCCAGGGTCTGTACACCTGCTGGCTGATGTGCCATTATGAGCGGTTCCCACCATCCCCGTGCTGAGTTCCCAGATCTGTACACCTGCTGTGCCCATTATGAGGGATTCCCACCATCCCTGTGCTGAGTTCCTGGGTCTGTACACCTGCTGGCTGCTGTGCCAATTATGAGGGGGTTCCCTCCATCCCTGTGCTGAGTTCCCAGGTATGTACACCCGCTGTGTCCATTATGAGGGGTTCCCACCATCCCTGTGCTGAGTTCACAGGTCTTTACACCTGCTGTGCCCATTATGAGGGGTTCCCACCATCTATTTGTCGAGTTCCCAGGTCTGTACACCTGCTGGCTGGTGTGCCCATTATGAGGGGTTCCCACCATCCCCATACTGAGTTCCTGGGTCTGCACACCTGCTGGCTGCTATGCGCTATGACAGGGTGGGGGATGGGTGAAACGCTATAACATGGTCGGGGCTGGATGACACGCTATAACATGGTGGAGGATTGGTAACACACAATGATGGAGTGGGGGATGGATGAGGCAGAAATGGGAAGGATCAGAAATGGGATGGATGAGCCAGAAATGGGATGGATCAGAAATGGGATGGATGAGCCAGAAATGGGATGGATGAGACAAAAATGGGATGGATGAGCCAGAAATGGGATGGATGAGCCTGAAATGGGATGGATGAGCTAGAAATTGTATGGGTGAGCCAAAAAATGGGATGGATCAGAAATGGGATGGATAAGCCAGAAATGGGATGGTTGAGCCAGAATTGGTATGAATCATAAATGGGATGGATGAGCCAAAAATGGGATGGATAAGCCAGAAGTTGGATGGATGAGCCAGAAATTGGATGGATGCGCCCACAAATGGCATGGATGAGTCAATGCTGTGGGGGGTGGAGGAGGTTACACACAAAGCTGGGTCGGGATGGTTTAAAAATATAGCATTGGACAGAAAGACATTTTATAAAATATAGTAAAAAAAAATTATAATGAAAAATGACAGATATTATATATTGCAATTTATCTTTTCTTTAATCACTTTCGGACCGCTCGCCGTCGTTTTACATCGCTAGTTTGAATAGGAATACCGTTGTTATGGTAGCAGCTAGCTACCATAACCCCGTATCCTCTTCAAGAACGGGCGGTGCGCTTCAAGATAAAAGTGGTCTCTGCTGCGGATTCGCCGCAAGATCACTTTTATCGGTGACGGGAGAGGGCACCCCCCACCCGCCTCTTACCGGAGACGATTGGATCCTTCTATTGGCCTGACATGGAGACGAGTGAGGGGAAGATGGCCCCCACCCATCTCCATATCATTGCAGGGCAGAAGCATCGTCAAAAACCTCACTTCCACGCAATGGTCTTAAAATGGTATTGCATTTTAGTGTATACTGTATATGAGATCTGAGGTCTTTTTGACCCCAGATCTCATATTTAAGAGGTCCTGTCATGCTTTTTTTATATTTATATCTGTAATAGGAATAAAAGGGACCCATTTTTTTTTTTTTAAAAGAACAGTGTAAAAATAAAAAGGTAAAATAAATAATAAAAAAAAAAAAAAAAAATTAAACACAGTTTCGCTCGGCTGGGCGAAACAACTTTATGTTACATCGCTTCACCATGGCCTCCGGGCACCCGCGATCACTCGTGACACAGAGAGAACTGGGATCTGTGGGTGTAAACCTACAGATCCTGGTTCTCTTAGGGGAGAAATGACTGATCGTGTGTTCATACAATGTATGAACAGCGATCTGTCATTTCCCCTAGTAAGTTCCATCCCCCCTTCAGTTAGAACATGCAGAGGGAACACAGTTAACCCATTGATCGCCCCCTAGTGTTAACCCCTTCCCTGCCAGTGACATTTTTACAGTAATCAGTGCATTTTTATATCACTGATTGCTGTATAAATGCCAATGGTCCCAAAAATGTGTCAAAAGTGTCCAATGTGTCTGCCATAATGTCGCAGTCCCGAAAAAAAAAAAAATCGCAGATCGCCGCCATTACTAGTAAAAAAAAAATAATAATAAAAATGCCATAATTCTATCCCCTATTTTGTAGACGCTATAACTTTTGCGCAAACCAATCAATATACGCTTATTGCGATTTTTTTTTAACAAAAGTATGTCGAAAAATACATATCAACCTAAACTGAGGAAAAAAAAAAATTGGGGAAAAAAAATTTGGGATATTTATTATAGCAAAAAGTAAGATATTGTGTTTTTTTTTTCAAAATTGTCGCTGTTCTTTTATTTATAGTGCAAAAAATAAAAAATGCAGAGGTGATCAAATAACGCCAAAAGAAAGCTCTAGTTGTGGGAAAAAAAGGACGCAAATTTTGTTTGGGTATAGCATCGCAGGACCGCGCAATTGTCAGTTAAATCGACGCAGTGCCAAATTGTAAAAAGTGCTCTGGTCAGGAAGGGGGTAAAATCTTTCAGGGCTGAAGCGGTTAGATTGTTAAATCACCTTATCTTAGCATAGTTCCTTTGTTGTGCTGGTGTCCTTCACTGTCCCAAAGTAAGCAGCCTTTAACCGACAAACTGGAGACTGAGAGCCGCTGTCAATCAAAAACCACAGGGGACGGAGGAAAGGCGGGCTGCGATCCAGAGCTCCAGATTACCAAGCCAACTATGCATGGGAGGCGGAGCTTCAGCGTCATACACGGCCATGGCTCCCGTGTCTGCAAGCGCAGCCAGCGTCTCCCCACAGGGATGTAGTCTCAGTGGTGCGAGCGCACGCACTGGACAACCCTTCAGAATGGCTCTGCAGACGGGTCACCCATAGGAGAGGAGGACAGGAAGTGGGGAAAACAGATCCCAAAAAAAGGCAATTCTATGCCAAAATGAAGGCTAAGGTTAGTGAATACATGGTAGACTAGAGTAAGGGAGCATTATTATGGAAAAAAACTTGAGGGTTTAGTATCCCTTTATGGTGTTTGAGATGCCATTGAGCTCAGGCCACTGTGGGGACTGCTGCATTAATGAGCGCCCTCATACAATTTTTACTGATATCAAATGACTCATCTTCACCGCGGGGACCATCAAGATCAAGAGGGGTATCGTCTTCTGTGGAAGGAACACCTTCCCACTACTGTCGATTGAGACACCCAGATACTATAACCTCTGTGAGGGAACTAGCTGGCTCTTGCTGAAGATGATCAACCAACCAAAGCTCTGTAGCATCTCCAAGGCCCTCGCCCGTTGATTCAGAATCCTTTTAAATTACTGTATTTATTGGCGTATAACACTCACTTTTTTACCCTGAAAATACTGAACTGTGCCTGCGTGTTATACGGAGGGTGTTGTGGAAAGTTTTTTTCCTGAAACTTCCCTCTTAAAGTTAGGGTGCATGTTATACGCCTGCGCGTGTTATACGCCGATAAATACGGTACTTCCACTGCTTTCAGTCTAAAGGCATCTCACCAGCCTTAGAAAGGAGGAATTAAAAAGCAGACATAAGTCATCCTTCTATATATTCTTCTTTGGAAAAGTCTGAAGAAGATTGGTTGGCCTGAGAAAGCTCTTGAATCCAGTTACTGGCTTCGGAAGGAAAACTGGACCTTGCACAAGGTGAGTCCATACAGCTCTTTCAGAGTGTCTTGAAGTCCTCAGGATTTTAAGCCGATGCGCGCCCCCGGGGGCGCGCATCGCGGCGATCGTTGTTACAGGGTGTCAGTCTGACACCCCGCAACACCGATCTAGGTAAAGAGTCTCCGACGGAGACTCTTTACCACGTGATCAGCCGTGTCCAATCACGGCTGATCACATGTAAACAGGAAAAGCCGGCTGCTCCTCTGACAGGGGGGTTTGTGCTGATCAATTATCAGCACAGCCCCCCCGAGGATGCCCACACTGGACCACCAGGGATGCCACTGGACCACCAGGGATGTCCATTACCAGGTATGCCTCCCTATACCACCAGGGATGCCAATCAGTGCCCCTAATGGATGCCAATCAGTGCCCCTAATGGATGCCAATCAGTGCCCACAATGGGCATCACTGATTGGCAGGCATTATTGTTTGGCACTGATTGGCATCCATTAACACATTACAGTGCCACTATCAGTGCCCATTTATGCCACCTATCAGTGCCCATCCATGCCCATCCGTGCCACCTATCAGTGCCCATCCATGCCATCTATCAGTGCCCATCCGTGTCGCTTATCGGTGCCCATCCGTGCCGCCTATCTGTGCCCATCCGTGCCGCTTATCTGTGCCCATCTGTGCCCATCCGTGCCGCCTATCTGTGCCCATCCGTGCTGCCTATCTGTGCCCATCCGCGCCGCCTATCGGTGCCCATCCGCGCCGCCTATCGGTGCCCATCCGCGCTGCCTATCGGTGCCCATCCACGCCACCTCATCTGTGCCCATCAGTGCCGCCTTATCAGTGCCCATCAGTGAAGGAGAAAACTTACTTATTTACAAAGTTTTGTAACTGAAACAAAAAAAATGTTTTTTTTTTCAAAATTTTCGGTCTTTTTAAATTATTTTAGCAGAAAATAAAAATCGCAGAGGTGATCAAATACCACCAAAAGAAAGCTCTATTTGTGTGAACAAAATGATAAAAATTTAGTTTGGGTACAGTGTAGCACAACTGCGCAATTGTCATTCAAATTGCAACAGCGCCGAAAGCTGAAAATTGGTCTGGGCAGGAAGCTGTATAAGTGCCCTGTATGGAAGTGGTTAAGCAGCAGTGCAGTGCCTCTTCTATAAGGAAGCTCAGTAACCCAGTAATAAGGAAAATGTCCACTCCAGCAATGATATTGTATGGCTTCTCCATTGAGAGCAATTTACACTCATATGCCACCCCAAAGACCAGCAGAGGAGCTCCCTGATAGATGATGCATTTAGCATGTGAACACGGGGACCACATCCCAGTGGAACAGGATGGACAGCCCAAAGTTTATTCAGGCTAGGTAGGAGACTTGTGTCAATTTCTTGGACCCGGCCCCTTCACAGGGTGAGTGAAAACAACTCCTTTAGAGTGTATTGACCACATGTTTACTGAATGTGACAACCTACAGTATTAGGTGTCTTCATATTGTATTTGGCTGCTTAAACCAACAGGATTCACACAGTCCTATTCCATCTGCATCTTCTCTTGGAAGAGTCTGGAAAGAGTTGATTTGCCCACAGAGTGAGTGGAAACCACTCCTAAGAGCCGTTTCACACAGGGGCGACTCGGGATACGAATTCAAGTCGCCCCAAGTTGCCCCGAATCGCGCTGTTTTTAAAACTAATGGAAGTGAATGGAGTCGTCTTAATGTACACGACTGCAGTCGCTCTGACTTCAAAAAAGGTTCCTGTACGACTTCAATCCGACTTGTAGGCGACTTGTATCTATTGATTTCAATGGAAGTCGCCTCCAAGTCGGATCCCCGTTCATAGAGAGGCAACTTTACAGGAAGTCGCCCCTCTGTGAACCAGCTCTAAGGCAAACCCCTCCCACGGAGCTGGTATTTGGTATGAATCATGAGGGGGAACTCCATGCCAAATTTTTAATTAAAAACCGGCATGGGTTCCCCTCCAGGAGTATACCAGGCCCTTAGGTCTGGTATGGATTTTAAGGGGCCCCCCCAACCCCAAGCACCCTGCCCCCATGTTGATGAGGATAGGTCCTCTTCCCGACAACCCTGGCCGTTGGTCTGCGGGCGGGGGGCTTATCGGAATCCGGGAGCCCCCTTTAATAACCCTATGTGAATGAGTATGGGGTACATCGTACCCCTACCCATTCACCTGTTGCAAAAGTGTCTAAAAAGCTGTCTAGTGTGTTTTTTTTATTAAGTTACATAGTTACATAGTTAGTCAGGTTGAAAAAAAGACACAAGTCCATCCAGTTCAACCATTAAAAAATAAAAAAATTATATCGTACAATCCCATATACCCAATTCTATACCCACAGTTGATCCAGAGGAAGGCAAAAAACCCCAGCAGAGCATGATCCAATTTGCTACAGCAGTGGAAAAAATTCCTTCCTGATCCCCCGAGAGGCAATCGGATATTCCCAGGATGAACTTTACCTATAAATGTCAGTACCCAGTTATATTATGTACATTTAAGAAAGAATCCAGGCCCTTCTTAAAGCAATCTACTGAGCTGGCCAGAACCACCTCTGCAGGGAGTCTATTCCACATTTTCACAGCTCTTACTGTGAAGAAACCTTTCCGTATTTGGAGGTGAAATCTCTTTTCCTCTAGGACGCAAAGAGTGCCCCCTTGTCCTTTGTGTTGACCGTAAAGTGAATAATTCAACACCAAGTTCACTATATGGACCCCTAATATATTTGTACATGTTGATCATATCCCCCCTTTAATCTCCTCTTCTCAAGAGTGAATAAATTCAGTTCTTCTAATCTTTCCTCATAGCTGAGCTCCTCCATGCCTCTTATCAGTTTGGTTGCCCTTCTCTGCACTTTCTCCAGTTCCCCAATATCTTTTTTGAGAACTGGGGCCCAAAACTGAACTGCATATTCCAGATGAGGTCTTACTAATGATTTGAACAGGGGCAAAAAGATATCTCTCTCTCTGGAGACCATACCTCTCTTAATACAAGAAAGGACTTTGCTCGCTTTGGAAACCGCAGCTTGGCATTGCATGCCATTATTGAGCTTATGATCTACCAAAACCCCCAGATCCTTCTCCACTACTGATCCCCCCAGTTTTACTCCCCCTAGTATGTATTATGCATTCATATTCTTAGCCCCCAAGTGCATAACTTTACATTTATCAACATTAAACCTCATCTGCCACATAGTCGCCCAATTAGACAGAGCATTGAGGTCGGCTTGTAAATTGGCGACATCCTGTAAGGATGTTATTCCACTGCATAGCTTGGTGTCATCTGCAAAGACAGAAATGTTACTTTTGATCTCAGACCCAATATCATTTATAAACATATTAAAAAGTAAGGGTCCCAGCACTGAACCTTGGGGTACACCACTGATAACCTTGGACCATTCAGAGTAAGAATCATTAACCACTACTCTCTGAATTCTGTCTTTTAGCCAGTTTTCTATCCATTTACAAACTGATATTTCCAATCCTGTAGACTTTACCTTGCACATGAGCCATGTGTGGGGAACTGTATCGAACGCTTTTGCAAAATCCAAGTATACCACGTCCACAGCCACCCCTCTGTCCAAGGTCTTACTTACCTCTTCATAAAAAGAAATCAGGTTTGTCTGACAACTTCTGTCTTTCATGAATCTATGCTGTCTGTTGCTTAAATAGTTTTTTTCCAGCAAGAACTCATCTATGTGGTCTTTTATTAATCTCTCCAGTATCTTCCCAACTATGGAAGTTAAACTAACAGGTCTATAGTTACTTGGTAAAGACTTAATTCCCTTTTTAAAGTAATTTATTAGGCAGCTCCGAGGGTCTTCTTCCGACTTCGGGGGTCTTCTTCCGACTTCGGGGGTCTCTTACGACTCTCCGGTGCCTTCTCCGCGCTCTCCGGTTCTTCTCCCACTCTTCTCCCGCTCTTCTCCCGCTCTCCGGTGCTTTCTGCCTTCTGCCGGCCCCTCCGCTATTTTCTTCCAGCTCTTTTGCTAGCGGGGGCCTGGTCGAAAGAAGACCCCCGAAGTCGGAAGAGACCCCCGAAGTCGGAAGAAGACCCACCGGAGCTGCCTAATAAATGACTTTAAAAAGCTGTCTAGTGTGTTTTTTTTATTGACATTTTCCCCCCAGGTGAATAGGTAGGGGTACGATGTACCCCATACTCATTCACATAGGGTGGGGGGGCCGGGATCTTATTAAAGGGGGCTCCCGGATTCCGATAATCCCCCCGCCCGCAGACCCCGACAACCAACGGCCAGGGTTGTCGGGAAGAGGCCCTGTCCTCATCAACATGGGGGCAGGGTGCTTTGGGGTGGGGGGCCGCAGGGCACCCCCCTGCCCCAAAGCACCCACCCCCCCATGTTGAGGGCATGCGGCCTGGTACGGTTCAGGAGGGGGGGTTGGGAGATCGCTCGTCCCCACCCACTTTCCTGACCGGCCGGGCTGCGTGCTTGGATAAGGGTCTGGAATGGATTTTGGGGGGACCCCCATGCCATTTTTTTTCAGCGTAGGGGGTTCCCCTTAAAATCCATACCAGACCTAAGGGTCTGGTATGCTCTTGGAGGGGAACCCATGCCGTTTTTTTATTTAAAATTTGGCGTGTAGTTCCCCCTCATGATTCATACCAAACACAGGGGGCAGCCTGTCCTGGAGGTGACTTCAAGTCGCTCCAGGTCGCGCTGTGGTTCAGGCTCAAGTCGTGTCCAAGTTGCCTCGCAGAGTCGCGCTCAAAGTCGTGTTGCCCCTGTGTGAACCGGCTCTTAAGAGTGTATTGCTGACATGTTTAATGAATGTGACAACCTATTCAGTGTCAACATCGTTGACCTTGGCTGCTTGAAGCAGCAGGATTCATGCAACCCCTCACTGGGCCATGGAAAAATTCCTTTAGAGTATATTGACCACGTGCTTAATGAACATCACAACCTGTTAGCTGCTGTCAACTTAATCCTTGGTTGCTTGAACAAAGCAGTATTCTTGCAGTCATGCTCATCCTTTATCTCTCTTAGCAAGAGTTTGAATAGGATTTCTCTCCTGGAAATGTTTGGAGACTGTTCATTGTCGGAACAGGTAACCCCTTCACAGAGCAAGTGGAAACACTCCTTTAGAGTGTATTGACCATGTGCTTAAACGAATGTGACAGCCTGTTAAGCATTGCCATCCTTATCCTTGTCTGCTTGAACCAACAGGATTCATACCATCACATTCATGTGTATCCTCTTGGAAGAGTCTGGAGATTTTATTCTCCCACAGTGTGAGTGAAAACCACCCATTTAAGCTTTGTCTCCACTAGTGCGACTTGTCATGCAACTTTGGACAAAGTCGCATGACTAGTCACAGCCCATTGATCTCAATGGCACCCGTTTCCATCTATGTGACTTTGAAAATCAGTGACTTTGGAGTCACACCAGTGGAAACGCAGGTCAAGAGTGTATTGCCCACATCTTCAATGAATGTGACAACCCTATAGGTGTCATCAAGATACATACAGGGCTTTGCCTGCCAAGGGGGAGTGACACAGGACCAATTTAAGGCAGTGCTTGATGCTTGCCAAACCAGAGGGACTTAATGGTAAAAGCCCATAATTAATTTCTCATACACCTGAAAAACTTGTACCTGAACGGTGCCCCTTACCTCCTTAGTAATGACTGGCTACCAGAAAGGGTTGACACTCACGGCTTAGCAATAAAAGCAAATGGCTTTGCAGAAAACTGGCAATAAGAAAGACAAGGAGGTAACCCTACACAGTCTTACTTCACCAGGACCTCTTGACTTCACTTATGCTGTCTCCCATCTGCCTTGTACAGTGAAAACCGGGATTCATTCATGAAGAGAACACCTCTCCAAGGTGCCAGATGTCACTGAATGTGTGCATTTGCCCACTCAAGTCGGTTACGACCCTGATGAGCAGGACGAGCATGCAGTTGAGCTTCTTTGAGACGGTTTCTGGCAGTTTGTGCAGAAATTCTTTGGTTATGCAAACCGATTGTTGCAGCATCTGTTCGGGTGGCTGGTCTCAGACGATCTTGGAGGTGAAGATGCTGGATGTGGAGGTCCTGGGCCGGTGTGTTTACGATCTGCAGTTGTGAGGCAGGTTGGATGTACTGCAAAATTCTCTGAAACGCCTTTGGAGATGGCTTACGGTAGAGAGATGAACATTCAATTCAAGGGCAACAGCTCTGGTGGACATTCCTGCAGTCAGCATGCCAATTGCATGCTCCCTCAATACTTGCAACATCTGTGGCATTGTGCTGTGTGATAAAACTGCACATTTTAGAGTGACCTTTTATTGTGGCCAGCCTAAGGCAAACCTGTGCAATAATCATGCTGTCTAATCAGCATCTTGATATGCCACACCTGTGAGGTGGATGGATTATCTTGGCAAAGGAGAAGTGCTCACTAACAGATTTAGACAGATTTGTGAAAAATATTTGAGAGAAATAGGCCTTTTGTGTACATAGAAACAGTCATATTATCTTTAAGTTCAGCCCACGATAAATAGGGGCAAATACAAAAGTGTTGCATTTATAATTTTGCTCAGTGTATGTGGCACGTGTTGGTCTATCACAAACAAAAATAAAAAAAATAAATGTAATTTTCCAAAATTTGGAAAATGTCAAGGGGTATGAATACTTTTTCAAGGCACTGCAGAATAGAAAAGAATAGAATAGAAAATAAAAGAATATAATATAATAGAGGAAAACAGAACAAAATACAAAAAAAAAAAACATTGAATAGAAAAAAATTGAATAGGGAATAAAGGGACAGTAAATAAAAGGATAGAGTAAAACAGAACAAAAAAGAATAGAAAATAAAACAGAATAAAATAGAACAGAAAATAAAGGAAAAGACTAGAATAGAATAGAATACAAAAGAATAAAATAGCTAGAATATAACCGTTCTCCGAAATGCAAATTTTAAATAGAATAAATTTGAATCTGAATAGAATAGAATATAATATAATAGAAAAGAATAGAATAGAAGATAACAGAATAAAATAGAAAAACCAATAGAATGGAATAGAAAGAATATAACCATCTTCCAAAATTTTGAATATAATAAATTTGATTTTGAATGGAATTTGTTTGGAATGCTATTCAAATTCAAATGCAATTAAAATGTAATGTGAATCAATTTGAATAAACAAAACCAATTCCGAAAAGGAATTAAACAAATGTAACTAAACAAATTAATGCAAATATTGAATCAAAACAAAGCATTTTTTTCATTTTGCACAGTCAAGTCTTCCAGGGGTACATCAGGTAGTGCTTCTTTCAACTCAGGTGGTTTCACCGATACGAGTTTTCCACATATTTTAACGTTATTCCATCTTGATCTGACTTCCAGATCTGCCAGGTTTGACTTGATCCAGGCCAGATCATCCTCATGTTCGTTGTGCACGTTGACCAGCTCATTAAAGGTCAACGTGAATTCCCACATTTTTTCTTCAATGTGAGTCACTATCTTGCACATCTCTGAGGTCCGATTTAAACTGCTAAGCCTTGGTATCCAGGACTGGCTGGTCATTTGTAGGAAATTCTAATATGGAATTGTGTAATTCTTGTGTGTCATCTAGACCCATGCCTGTTCCACTTACCTTCTGTGCTGCATTAGGTGATGGAGGCAGCTTGACTTTAACTTTCAGTGGGCTGGATGAGCTGGAGGAAGTCTGGAAGAATGATCCCTTGTGGGTGCGAATAGTCATTGTCAGCAAAGTGGTGCCATGAGGTTACTTCAGTAATCTGAGAGTGGCTATGCAGTGTCGGAACAGGCCTGGAACTTATTTCGTGCTCCGGCTGTGCTGCATGAAGAAATCTGTCATCATTCTCAGCTGGTATCTCTCTTTGCTCTTGCAGGACATGAAGCCCATGTTTGCCCAACCTTCTGGCAGCTAAAACCACTTGTGTGCCAATGCCCAGGTGCATCGCTATTATTTGATCAAAATTGTATGGCTCAGAACAGTGGGAAACAGAGTCTTACTTTGGAAGTTTGCAGTCAAAGTTTGGAAGTTTGGTGTCCAGGCTGAGGTGTCCTCCCACACACCAATATACAAACAGTCATTGAGTAAAAGAAGCAGCCGGCAACTCCAAAACATCAAGCGTATTTATTTTGAAGCCTTCACAGTGAGTACAGTCAGCAGCAAACTAGTTTCGGCGATAAGCCTTGTTCACAGCACACATGTACAGTATTTTAAAAAGCATTAACATTTATACATAAAAGGAGTGCAACATTATAGCCTCACGACTCCATTCACGAGAATACGATCAGTGGAATATAGATTGAGCAGCCCGTCTGGCCATGGAGAAAAATAGAATCACCCTCTTGGGAAATGCTGGTCGCAAAAAGAGCTATAGTAATAGTAGAAGTTCTAATGACAGGAAAACAAGTTCAGTCACTTTTGGAACTGCCTTCTCCTTGGAATTTAACAAAATAAAAAACATTGTAGATAAATACTTACCAATACTTTCCACGGATGGAGATTTGGCACCAATCATAGGCGTGCGCAGCCTATTGCATTAGGGTGTGCACCCCAAAACTCAAACACACATGCGTGTGTATAATTTATTTATATATATATATATATATATATATATATATATATATATATATATATATATATATACATACACACACATACATACACTGGATATACACACACAAACACTCACATATACAGTATATAAAACCACCCATTTATGTGCCTGCCTGACCCAAGTGCCTTCGTTCAGCTTTTTTATTAAAAAATAAACTGGAGACTGCAAAGCATTGCGCCCGCAATCAGCAGAGTGCGGGTGAAGTGTATGGCTATCATTGCAGAGCTGTAGGCAGTGTGAATGAACTACAGGTGTGCTGATCAGTGTGCCGGCTGCAGTGTTGGATTGAATTTGTAGTTTATACATTCTCAGATTCCTATGACTTAGGCCCCTTTCACACTGGGACGGGAGGTGCAGTGGCGGTATAGCGGCGCTATTTTTAGCGGCGCTATACCGTTGGAATTGCGGCGGTATTCGGCCGCTAGCGGTGCGGTTTTAATCCCCGCTAGTGGCCGAAAAAGGGTTAATACCGCCGGCAATGCGCCTCTGCAGAGGCGCATTGCCAGCGGTATAGCCGCGGTTTCCCATTGCTTTTAATGGGAAGGGGCGGTGTAGGAGCGGTAAACACACCGCTCCTCTCACAACTCAAAAGATGCTGCTAGCAGGACTTTTGGAGCGGTCCTGCTAGCGCACCGCTCCAGTGTGAAAGCCCTCGGGCTTTCACACTGGAGACACTGCAGCCGCTGTTTAGGGTCGGTTTGCAGGCGCTATTTTTAGTGAAATAGCGCCTGCAAACCGCTTCAGTGTGAAAGGGGCCTTAGGCTACTTTCACACTGAGGCGCTTTGCACCCTGAAAGAGCCTCTCCGAGGGCTTTCACACTGGAGTGGTGCGCTGGCAGGATGCTCCAAAAAGTCCTGCCAGCCGCATCTTTGAGGCGCTGTAGGAGCGGTGTATACACCGCTCCTAAAGTGCCCATGCCCATTAAAATCAATGTGCAGCGCCGCTGAACCGTGGCACTTTGCTGGTGGTTTTAACCCTTTTTGGCCGCTAGCGGGGGTTAAAATCACCCCACTAGCGGCCGAATAGCGCAGCAAAAATGACAGTGCGACGCCTCAGTGTTAAAGTAGCCTTAATGATGAGGCTGTGTGGGTGCAGAGGAGGGGAGGGGGCAACTAAAACATGTTAAATCCTGTACAGGGTGCGAATGAACTACAGGTGTGCTGTATACAACCCTGTATAGTGTTGAGGTGAATTCATCCTTTAGGCCTGGTTCACACCTATGCAGGTTGCAGTTGATGCATATTTTAGGTGCATTTTGCATTTTTCTTTTTGAAAAATTTAAAATACACGTTTTTGATCCATTGAAGTCTGAAGTTAAAGAACCCCACTAGAGGCCGAAAAGCGCCGCAAAAACAACGGTAAAGGCCAATGCCCATGACGCCCCAGTGTGAAAGTAGCCTAAGTTACTGGCTGTGGTCACACTCCAGCCTCCCCATCATACCATACTGGGTTAATGTCCCTGTATGGTATGTGATGATGTCACAGCTTTGGGGTGAAGGAAGAGAGATTAGAATCAGGTAAGTGAAAGAGGTTACCCCCCCCCACACACACACACTGCAAGGCTGGACTTTTTTTTTATTGTCCTGGAGTTGGGCTGTATTATTATTATAATGCCGCGTACACACACCGTGCACACACCGTACAAACACCGTCGAAAAAATCGTTAAAAACGAGGAACAGCTTGTTCCCCCCACACACGGCCGTTTTAAATGTAATTTTTTTTTTGGTTGAAAAAAACGACCGTGTGTGGGCTCCGCGGCAGTGTTTCCCTATGGGAAACACTGCCGCGGAAAACGTGTCGAAAAAAACGACGAGAAAAATTAGAACATGTTCTAATTTTTCTCGTTGTTTTTAATGCCGTTTTTCTCGTCGAAAAAACGACAGAAAGCCCACAGACTATCGTTTTTCTCGTCGAATGGGAAAAATTACGTTTTTTTCTACGGGAAAAACGGCCGTGTGTACGCGGCATAAGAGTTTTTGATAGGTTAGGAATTCCTGGGACTTCTGAGGTGCTACATGTATTCCATATACACACACATTATCGGTTATTAAAAAAAATAAAAATTTAACAGGATATAATGTGTATGTGGAATACATTTATGTAACACCTCAGAAGTCCCAGGAATTACTAACCTGTTCAAGAATTGTACTTTCTCTTTCAGTAAACCTGTTCTGCAAAGTACAGGGCAAGTTTACAGCACATAATTGTATAGTGGGAAAGGCATGGAAGGTTAGAACTCACAGGTAAAGGCAGAGAAGGTCAGTACTCACAGGTAAAAGGCTGCTATCTGTCCTCTGAGATCTTCAGTCATCCCCAGGGAGAGCTGTGCTGTGTGCTGGACAGGAGGAAAGTGTTCGTGGGTGCACTGTGTGTGATGATCTCTTCCTCTTCCTGCTCCTCCCACCTGGAGCTCTGGAAGGCACTGAAAGCCCCGACTCAGCCAGACAGCAACCCGAGGAGAGAGACAGTTTTCTCTCAAATGCTGCATCAGAGAGGAGATCGGCAAGCAGCTGTCTTGTGGAACACAGGGCATAGGTAACTAGCCACAGCTGTGAAGTAGGCAGTCAGGTGTTTTTCCGATGCTCTCTGAAGTTCACACGCTTCTTCTCTGACAGCTGGCGGCGGAGTGATATTCAGCTGACAGGGATGACGTAGCCGGAACTACAGAGTCAGCATCGGAAAATGCGGCTGACTGACTAATTACTCCACAGCCAGTGGCTGCAGTTCCCACAGGAGTTGTACACATCCATGACAAATAGTCCCACTTGCAGCTAGCTACCAGTGTCAATTAGAAAAAAATAAAGTTCTCGCACATTTTGGCAGCATAAAAGCCCTAGGGCATTAGGGTGTGCCCAGGCACACTCGGCACACCCCGTACGCACGCCTATGACACCAACACTTAAGTGGGGCTGTAGGTTTTCAAGCCGCCGTGCTAAAACGCTAGGAGGCCATCTGTCCCCAAGTCTGTTTAAGTCGCAGCAACATAAAAAAAACTTGGTTGAATACAGTGGGCTCTTACATTTGCGGGAATAACACATGCTGTTTCTGTAGTAGACACTCCAGGCAACACAAGACAGTAATTTCATGTGCCACAGGACGAGAATTCACGATCCGTGAATATATCAACTGTGGCACTAGTAATGTTGTATACAGTCAGGTCCATAAATATGTGGGAGTCACATATACAAACTGTTGTAATTCCTACACCGTTCACCTGATTTGGATGTAATTACCCTCAAATTAAAGCTGAAAGTCTGCAGTTAATGCACATCTTGTTTGTTTTATTTTAAATCCATTGTGGTGGTGTATAGAGCCAAAAAGATTAGAATTGTGTCGATGTCCCAATATTTATGGACCTGACTCTATGTTGTGGAATGCAATAAATGTAACAAACAATATGTGGGTTGCACCATGAGACCACTGAGAACTTGAATCAGTGAACTTTTTCATAGTGCATCTTACAGTACAGACAAAGACTTATCAAATGTGTCTAAGCACTTTAAGTATGAACATAATGGCAATTTGGCATCCTTCTCGTACTCTGGCTTGGAAAGAGTTAAATTATCCTCACGTGGGGGGGGGGACATCCACCGTGCACTTCTTTTATGTGAAGTTTGGTGGATTTTCCACCTACAGACAAGGGCACCTGCGGGAATGAACCACCGCTATGATGGGGACCTTTTTTGAAATACATTTTAAAAAGTCCTGGAGCAATGGACATTGTATTATGACCATCGCTTGTGATACACTTTGAATGTGCACTATCTTTTATGTATAGTCTTTATATTTCACATCAAGTAATATATATTTTTAATCTATACATTTTTTCATTAAAGATTCTCTTATAGAGCTTTTAATATATGTATTTTCTCACATGTCAAGATAGTCTTTGTATGTTTTGTATCTCAAGTGTTGTATTATAGCTAGACTATGAGCTTCTCATTTGTCATCTACACATCTGTTGACAATCTGTAAACAATCACCTGATTCTAATTGAACACATTGTTGATTGGAGAGGAGCAGTAGTCACGTGACAGTCTTTTATGTATAAATGTTCATGCTTTTTAACATACATGTGTGCTGTGAACAAGGCTTATCACCGAAACTAGTCTGCTACTGACTGTACTCACTGTGAAGGCTTCAAAATAAATATGCTTGATGTTATGGAGTTTCCAGCTGCTTCTTTTACTCAATGACCATCACTATTATCTCCAGTATGCCGCGAGTGTGTGGAGCAGTTTTCCTATGCAGCAATCTTCTCCAGCTGCTGACCACCCCCATACAGCTTTAAAGTTAATCCAAACCCCAAAAAGTATTCCTTGGTGAGTTGGCTGCATTAGTTTCTTCTTCCAAGCTTTTTTATGGCTTTATTTTGACCTGGTAATCCTGCAAACACCACACTTCCTGTTACTGGGTGGCTATATTACTCCTTTGTATATCTATGGAGGCAGCCATGTTTGTCAGCATAGCCTGCTCTCCTGATATGGACTACAAACAGTAGTCTGTATTTCTTAACCTTTAAATGGAGGGAAGGGATAATTGGTAAATTAACCACTTGCCGCCCGCCCTATAGTGGATTGACGGCGGCAAAGTGGTTTCAAAATCCTGACTGGACATCATATGACGTCCTCAGGATTTTGAGCCGCTGCGCGCCCCCGGGGGTGCGCATCGCGGCGATCGTTGCTGCGGGGTGTCAGTCTGACACACCGCAACAACAATCTAGGTAAATAGTCTCCGACGGAGACTCTTTACCACGTGATCAGCCGTGTCCAATCACGGCTGATCACGATGTAAACAGGAAAAGCCGGTCGTCGTCAGACGCGAGTAGAGGAGAGCCGATCGGCTGCTCCTCTGACAGGGGGGGTTTGTGCTGATAGATTATCAGCGAAGCCCCCCCGAGGATGCCCACACTGGACCACCAGGGATGCCATCAGACCACCAGGGATGCCCAGCACCAGGTATGCCACCCTAGACCACCAGGGATGCCAGTTAGTGCCCCTAATGGATGCCAATCAGTGCCCCTAATGGATGCCAATCAGTGCCCACAATGGGAATCACTGATTGGCAGGCATTATTGTTTGGCACTGATTGGCATCCATTACAGTACATCAGTGCCGTCTATCAGTGCCCACCCGTGCCACCTATCAGTGCCCACCCGTGCCACCTATCAGTGCCCATCCATGCCCATCCGTGCCACCTATCAGTGCCCATCCGTGCTGCCTATCAGTGCCCATCTGTGCCGCCGATCTGTGACGCCTATCTGTGCCCATCCGTGCCACCTATCCGTGCTCATCCGTGCCACCTATCCGTGCCCATCCGTGCCGCCTATCCGTGCCTATCCATGCCGCCTATCCGTGCCACCTATCAGTGCTGCATATTAGTGCCCATCATCAGTGCCCATCAATGCCACCTCCTCAGTGCCACCTCATCGGTGCCCATCAGTGCAGCCCCATCAGTGAAGGAGAAAACGTACTTACTTAAAAAAAATTGTAACTGAAACAAAAAAATATTTTTTTTTTTCAAAATTTTCGGTCTTTTTTAATTTTTTTTTGCAGAAAATAAAAATCCCAGAGGTGATCAAATACCACCAAAATAAAGCTCTATTTGTGGGGGAAAAATGATAACATTTTAGTTTGGGTACAGTGTAGCATGACCGCGCAATTGTCATTCAAAGTGCAACAGTGCTGAAAGCTGAAAATTGGTCTGGGCAGGAAGGTGTATAAGTGCCCAGTATGGAAGTGGTTAAAGAAGATAGCTGGGAAGGAATGCATTCTTCTGTGCAACTCTTTCATTTTCTGGCTAGATCAATAAGTATTTTCTGTATTCCCTAAAAATTTTCTTAAAAAATAATAATAAGGTAGTCAGCATATCTAAGGTCTATATTTTTTGTTCTTGAGTTTAGTTGTCCTAATGGATTCCCCAAAACCTTTAATGTAAAGGATTTATGCATTTTCTTTTAAAACTATAACAAAGACCCCTCCCGCCACTGAACACTTTTTATTTATTTTCATTGGTAACCGTTCCCTTCAGCTATGGCCGACTTCTTGTGATTTTTGTCTGGCAATGACTTGGGCAATCCCCCAAGCTGCCACAACTCTCCATCAAATCTTGCCTTCTATTGCATTCAATGCATTTTACCTTAAAATAGCACACTAGACACAGACAAACATATACTGTATGCATGGAAAAAGTAGTATTCCTGCGCATAGGAGAGTTTATATATATATGTGTGTGTAGAGCTGCAGCCTCCCTATTAAGATCCTACAAGAGGATCCTAGATAAATGAAAAAATTACTGTGGGGTGTGGCGCTGCTCACTCTTCAGGTGTGACCCAGAAGATAAAGATAGGCTAATATTATTCAAAAATAAAAAGGAGATGGAAATATCGGGACTAGTTGCTTGTCACCCCAAAAGGTTACTGGGTTCCAATCATTGAACCAAAGTCCCCTGCGGTGGGGAGATAACAGTATAAGTGGGTGAAAAAATTTAATAAATGACAAAACCTTCCAATCACATACCCACACCTCCCAAAGCCAATAGATGCCTGATAACACAATGAAAGGCTGGGATTGCCCCTATGTAAGGTACGATAATAGTGTATTAAACAAAAATAGTGCCAGAAAATATTCAATAATATAAATAATATCAGATGTATCTGTGAGTTAGCTAAATTGCATAAGGGTCATATACCACAATAGATATGCATGTGACCAAAAAAGGGGGAATTGATTCCTCAAATATTGTGAACCAAATGGTTATAAAATGTCCAAATAAATCAATTTATAGTCCACACAGTGTATGGTGATTTCAAAGTGTCCACAGTGAAACTAATTAAATTACAAAAAAATCTTCCAGTGACTTTGACAGATGCTCCCCCTCAAGGGTCCCTACTCACCAGCTCCTCGCACCCCTACAGGGGTAGACAGCATATACGGCTGGATCCAGGTGGGGTCCAGATTTCCTGATCTGTTACTTCCGGGATATGGTATGTATCCACAGCGGGTCTCCAAAGAATCCTTGGTTTCTCACATCCAGAGATGATTTGGTTGACAAACAGCGATTGTCCAGTGCCCTCAGTAAAGAAAGTGATAGGCTCCCATAGTGCAGTAAAATTCGGATAGTTTATTAAAATGAAGTTAAAATCAAAACATAAAAGGCTGCCTCCAAGGCATGGTAATTTTGGAAATACAGCTCCACGGTATCCGTATGACTCAGGTACCCGGATGGACACAGCGTGATGTGCGTGGTTCCGCCTTACGCACGTTTCGTATTGAACGTCTTCTGAGGCGGTACCATAGTGTTATGCCATGACGCTTAAGAGAGGTGAGCCACAACAAACCCCCCCCCAAAAAATACCGGATCTTCCAATCAGATAAGGAGAGGGTCAGTAATACAGCCCACTGTGGGAGAACTATAATATAAACAAATTAGTTTTCTTAACCCTGGATGGTTCAATAGGATCTGTGGCTCTACTCTCTGTACAAGATGCAAGGGATTGCAATAAAAACTATGTAATCAAAACATTTTAAAACTATATAGGAGGTATTTTACAAGGGCTAATACCATATGGCACCATAAGGCTTAACATTCATGAACATCCCTCTATGGTGAGGAGGAGGTACTGCAGCAGAGACTTTCCAAGCAAAGCCAGCTACTACCAAGTAAAAGTGTAAACAAGTGAATATATGTGAAAAACTACCTTATCATATATTTATCTTAAAGCACTTAAATTATGCCATATATCTTACCATCTTGTAGAAAATAAAGTAAGAATAATAAAGAAATATGTGTCAAGAATTACTAGTACCAGTTATCAACTTTAAGGCACTAAAATTAAGCCATATGCCATATCGACATATATGTATGAGAGAAAATTGCACCTGATTAATTCTATAACATAACTTGCCCTCAAAAAAAAAAGGGGGGGTAGACCGTATATATAATATAAGAAATCAGCAGACGACCTGGCACCGGTCTTCTCTAAAGGCCTTTAGAAAAGGGGGGGGGGTACTGGAGAATACTCTCAAAAAGCCCCCAATGGGCACATCTGCCCAAACTGATATGTTTGAAAAGACTTAGAAAGGGGTCTGCAAATACCCCAATATAGGGGCATGTGCCCAGATGTGGGATTATGGGTAATCTTAACCAGTGCAGATTGATACATTATAGACAGGTAAAGGGAAAATGGTGGGAGAGAGTGTTTGAATATGTAGACCATAAAATTATATATGTAGTGAGTCAAGGGTTAGCGATAAAGCAGTTAAGGTCAATGTCTACGTTTAACCCTTTAGGAACCAGAGACCCTAGCCGGTATATCCTACTAGTTTCATTCTGGGATACTAGGGTTACTTTGTTGCGCCCCCTCCAGTTATCCTTAATAATATCAATTCCATAGAAGATAAGCCCAGTTGGGTCTCTATGATGGAATTCGTCAAAGTGTCGAGACAGGTTGTGTTTTGGGAACCCTTTCCTGATATTATTAATGTGTTCCCTTATACATACACATAATGGGCGTGTGGTTCGGCCTATGTATTGTAGATGGCACGGGCACTCTATAACATAGGTTACATGAGTACTGTTACATGTAATTAATTCATGGATCTTGTATTCCCTATGATCAGTTCTGGATTTGAATGTTTCCCTTCTGCGTGGTTGCCTTTTGCTCACCCTACAGGCCAGACATCTCTGACATTTATAGAAGCCTTTCAGCCCTGGGAAGATGTTAACTGTTTTGGGGGGGTTGATGACATTGTGCACAATGTGATTACGCAAGGATGGAGCCCTTCTGTACGCAAAGGCTGGTTTTGTAGGCAATATTGTAGAGAGGACTCGATCTTCTTTAAGAATAGGCCAATATTTTTTCACTATGCGTTCAAATTACTTATGCTGATTATTGAACCCTGTAATGAACGCCACTTCCATTTTGTTTTCTTTTTTGTTTGGTTTATTCAACAGGCAGTGTCTATCCATCTTGGAAATATCTTCCTTCAACTTGATCAGATGTTCTATTTTATATCCCTTCTCCTGGAATCTACTGATGATTAGGTCTGCTTGCATGTGGAAGTCTTCAACTGAGTTGCAATTTCTTCGCAACCTCAGCAGTTGCCCTTTAGGGATGTTACCTTTCCACTTAGGGTGGTGGCAGCTGGAGGTAGGGATATACCCATTATGGTCTGTGACCTTAAAGAAGGTTCTAGTGTGCAGTGATTCACCTTGTTTAAAAATCTCCAAGTCAAGGTAATCAATTGTTTGCGGGTTCCATTTGCCTGTGAAAGTAAGGCCATATCTATTTATATCCAATTCCTGGAGAAACTGTTGGAATGTTTCCACTGAACCGTCCCACAGTATCATTAAGTCGTCTAAGTACCTTCGGTACAGCTTAATTTGGGGGGTCTTCTCTTGTAAATATACTCCTCCTCCCACATATTCATGAGGAGGTTGGCCACACTCGGAGCATAACATGCCCCCATCGCTACCCCCTTAGTTTGAACAAAAAAAGCTTTATTGTACCAAAAGTAATTGCATTCCATAGCAAGTTGTAAACCTTCCAAAATAAAATCTATTTGTTGTTGTTTCATACTTGTGTTTTCATGCAGTGCTTTCTCCACGCCCAGTAATCCAACCTTCTGAATGATACTGGCATATAGGGAGTTGACATCTACCATCGCCAGTAGATAATTCTGTACGCCCTTTATCTCTTGAATTTCCTGTATTAGCTGTAAGCTATCATGTAAGTATGATTTTCCTTCTTTAACAAGTGGTTTGAGGTATGTGTCCAGGTACTCCCCTAGTCTGGAAAACACTGAATTAATTTTAATTATTATAGGTCTTCCGGGAGGTTTAACTAGTGTTTTATGAATTTAGGGCGTATAATAAATTACCAGGGTTTTTGTAGAATTGGATACTAAGTACTCTGCGTCTTTGTTATTCAGAATGCCTATAGTTACCCCCTTTTTTACAAATTCTTTGAGTTTCTTCTCAAATATTGGTTTAGGGTTCCCCTTTAGTTTTTTGTAGGTATTTTCAATATTCAGTAAATTCTCCATCTCGGTCTCGTAGTCTTTTTTTTTTTTTAATTACCAGCCCACCCCCTTTGTCTGCTGGCCTTATTATGACCTCATTCCTTTTCCCAATTTCTTTAATTGTCTTCCAAACATCTTTAGTTTTAGTGTGCTTTTTGCCTAGGTTCTTCAAATCATCTTCCACCATTCTTTTGAATGCTCCTATGCATTGGTTCCCTGGGGTGTTGGGGTTAAAGATGGAGTTGTTCTTTAGCCTTGTTTGCACATATTCTGATTCTTCTAATATCCTGTCATCTTTATTCAATGCAAAGTGTTTCTTGAGGTTGAGTTTTCTCAGGAATTTTTGAAGGTCAATGAACACTTCAAATTTATTGAGGGGCTTGTCTGGCTGCAGCTCTACACACACACACATATATATATATATATATATATATATATATATATATATATATATATATAAACTCTCCTAAGTGCAGGAATACTACTTTTTCCATATTTACAGATCACCCTAGGGTGATTTAACCTGCAGCTATGGACATATTTGGCTATATGAATAGTATGAATATTGATGAAGGGGGCATATTTAGTCAAGAGGAGATCACTAACAGACAAGATATGCAAGGGTTAATGAAACAGCTTAAACACACCATGGAGAAGCAACTGAAAGTTTGGTGGGATATAGCTACCCTAGAAATGTATATCAAAGAAAAAATGACCCCCCGCAGGCTGAGATGGGATATCCACCCTAATGACAATATAGAAGATGCAGTACTCATGAATGAATGGTATGCATTCTTTAATACACGTCAAAATGATTTACTGCACAATATTGTCAAAAGGAGACAGTTTAAACTCAGGGGGATAGAAAGTAGCATCATTGAGATAAAAAACTTGCTGCTACCATTCGCCATTAATCAAGATTTCAATGATAAGGAGAAGGAACTTCAAGAGCATATAAAAAAGTATGATATTGACATACAGGCTAAAAAACTAAAAAAATGTAAAAGGGATGTCCTGGATTATAAAAATATGAAGGTTTATAAATGGCAAGCAGCCATGGAGGATCAAAATGAGGAACTGGACGATACACTATTGGATGAGAGTCCAGTAGAGCCTTTGGGCACAGTAGGAATGAGAACACCTAGGAATATCCCTCAGCCACTAACAACAAACTATCCCAGACCCTGGAATCATGGAATCATGGACGATCAAATTTGCAGAATAGGCACCAGGATAGGTCTGATACTAGGAGGGTGAACTACCAGGAACCCCATGAATACAGAAGCCCATATCCATCAAGGTACAATATACCTACTCATAATAGATTCTCACCTCTGAGAAGAAATTATCAACATGAAACAAGTCCCCATTACAGAGGCGAACAGAGGGAATATAGGGATTTTCCCAGGGGTGGACCCCAAGACAGACCACCTTGACGATGGAAAGCCCGAGTTCCCTACAGCAACCCTGGCTGGAGAGGAATTAATGGGAACTGAGGTGGGCCCCGAGGAGGTCCTTGGCGATGGAACGAGAGTCAGAGAAACGACAGACAATGGAGACAAGCAGAATATGGCAACCCAAGAAACAGCAGGGAAACCAATCAAGAAAGAAATACAGCACCCATACAAAGGAACCCGGAAAGAGAAAACAGTAGAGGATGCAGGGGAGGGAAGAAGAAAGCTCCCAAGAGAGTACTAGGAAAGGGCATCTATAATCTTAGTGATATAGAGCTCACAATTGAGGAAATTAAAGTTTTAGACTTAGGGCTCAAATATGCGCCAGACAAGCCCCTCAATAAATTCGAAGTGTTCATTGACCTTCAAAAATTCCTGAGAAAACTCCAACCTCAAGAAACACTTTTCATTGAATAAAGATGACAGGATATTAGAAGAATCAGAATATGTGCAAACAAGGCTAAAGAACAACTCCATCTTTAACCCCAACACCCCAGGGAACCAATGCATAGGAGCATTCAAAAGAATGGTGGAAGATTATTTGAAGAACCTAGGCAAAAAGCACACTAAAACTAAAGATATTTGGAAGACAATTAAAGAAATTGGGAAAAGGAATGAGGTCATAATAAGGCCAGCAGACAAAGGGGGTGGGCTGGTAATTTTAAACAAAAAAGACTACGAGACCGAGATGGAGAATTTACTGAATATTGAAAATACCTACAAAAAACTAAAGGGGAACCCTAAACCAATATTTGAGAAGAAACTCAAAGAATTTGTAAAAAAGGGGGTAACTATAGGCATTCTGAATAACACAGAGGCAGAGTACTTAGTATCCAATTCTACAAAAACCCCGGTAATTTATTATACGCCCAAAATTCATAAAACACTTGTTAAACCTCCCGGAAGACCTATAATAAGTGGAATTAATTCAGTGTTTTCCAGACTAGGGGAGTACCTGGACACATACCTCAAACCACTTGTTAACCTCTTCGCGCCCGGGCAATGCTGAAAAGACGTCAGCATTGCGGCGCTCAATTGCCGGGAGGACGTCCATGGACGTCCTCCTGTTTCCTCCCCCCCGCGCGCCCCCGCGAGCGCGCATCGGGGAAAATATGTGTTGGCCGTGTCCCTTGGACACAGCCAATCACAGATCGTGCTGAATGGCCAATCACAGAGGCCATTCAGCACTCGATCTCACTGTCCAATGAGAGATGATCTCAAATGTAAACATATGAGATCATCTCTCATTGCCAGCTTCTCCCTCCTCACACAGAGACAGCGTGTGAGGAGGGAGAGATCTGTGCTGATTATTACAGTGAGTGTAAAAAAAAAACACACACACATTACATCAAAAACAGTGCCCACAGTCCCTGCCAGTGCCATCTGCCACTGCCATCTGCCATTGCCATCTGCCAGTGCCATCTGCTGCCAGTGCCATCTGCCACCAGTCCCATCTGCCACCAGTCCCATCTGTCACCAGTGCCATCTGCCAGTGCCTTCTGCCATCAGTGCCACCATCAGTGCCATCAGTGCCGCCATCAGTGCCACCATCAGTGCCATCTGCCATCAGTGCCACCTGTCAGTGCCATCTGCCATCAGTGCCACCGTCAGTGCCACCTGCCATCAGTGCCACCATCAGTGCCATCTGCCATCAGTGCCACTGTCAGAGCCCCCGTCAGTGCCACCGTCAGTGCCATCTGCCATCAGTGCAACCTGTCAGTGCCACCTGTCAGTGCCATCTGCCATCAGTGCCACCTGTCAGTGCCATCAGTGCCACCTGTCAGTGCCATCTGCCATCAGTGCCACCTGTCAGTGCCATCTCATCAGTGCCACCTGTCAGTGCCACGTGCCATCTTTTATTGACGTCTCTAGTGCCACGTATCAGTGTCACGTATTAGTGCCATCTGTCAGTGTCATCAGTGCCTTTTGTCATCACCAACAATGGCTAAAAGAGTGTTTTCAGCCGAGGAGGCATACGAAATTCTTGCGGCCGTCGGGAGCAACGGGGAGCTCTCCGATTCGGATTCCTCCGCAAATTCAGAGTATGAGTCTGACGTGGACTACGAGCCTGTCCTAAGCAGTGGATCAATTACATCAGAGGAGGAGGAGGAGGAAGAAGAGGAGGAGGAGGGCCCGCCCGCCAGATGAAGGCGTTCTGCTGAGGAGGCAGTGCCATCCACCAGCACCGCAGTGCCATCCACCACCACTGCAGTGCCATCCACCAGCACCGCAGTACCTCGGCAAGCAAGGCCACGTACCAGTGGGGTGTCACCTCAGTCCCAAAGGGTTAGGTCCCATGCCAGCCTTCCCTATTCCCTTCAGTACCCCTTGTGGCTTCCTCCTAATTCAGGAGAAGCCAACATTCCCCCTTTCACTGCCCAGCCAGGAGTCCAGGTGGATACAGATAACTTTTCCCTGATTGATTTTTTTAATTTAATTTTTACTGAGGACATGCTGGCAACAATTGTGGCCCAGTGCAACTTATATGCCCAACAGTTCATAACCAGCAACCCAACGTCCTATTATGCTCGTCCCTACGAGTGGAGACCCCTTACAGTGGAGGAGTTTAGAATTTTTTGGGGCCTCACATTCTGCATGGGATTAAATGGAAAAAATCAGATGCATTCCTATTGGTCAACCCGCCCCATCTACCACATGCACATCTTTTCCTCAGTAATGCCCAGGACCAGATATCTCATGATTATGAGATTCCTACACTACAGTGACAATACCCAGTGTCCTCCCCTAAATGACCCAAATTTTGATAAGCTTTATAAAATTTGGCCGCTACTAAATTATTTTTCTGAAATCTTCCCCCAGACCAACACATATGCATGGATGAGTCCCTTATCAAATTTTCTGGCAGGCTGGGCATAAAATTATTTATACCCAGCAAAAGGGCCCGCTATGGGGTGAAGCTCTATAAATTGTGTGACCGAGCCACAGGGTATGTGTATGCATTCATTGTATATGAAGGGAAGGACACCCAAATGCACCCCCTAATTGCCCAGACTATATAGGAACCAGTGGGAAAGTAGTTTGGGAACTCATAAACCCACTTCTTGAGAAAGGCTACCACTTGTATGAGGACAATTTTTATACAAGTTTGCCCCTGTTCCGAAACCTACACAGAATGAACACTCCATCATGCGGCACCGTACGGACGAACCGGAAGGGCTTTCCTCAAAGCCTGGTCACCAAAAAATGTAAAAGAGGGGAGACGGCAAGTTTACGTAATGAGGAAATTGTGGCTGTGAAGTGGAGGGACAGAAGAGACGTCTACGTACTTTCTTCCATCCACAACAATTAATTTGTTGAGATCGCCAGGAGGAATGGCCGGATCCAAAAACCCAAAGTACAATAAGTTCATGGGGGGTGTCGACTTCAACGACCAGATGCTCGAACCCTACCTTTCCACAAGAAGAACATACCAGTGGTATAAAAAAGTTTCCATTTATTTGTTTAATTTGGCCATGTACAACTCCTATGTCATCTATCGGAAATCCACTATAAGACCCAAATCCTTCCTTTTCTTCCAGTAGGAAATCACCACTGCCCTTTTATACCCGAACGCCCCACCAGTAAACATTAGATCCAATGTGATTAGCCGACTCTCCGAGCGCCACTTTCCAGATAAAATCCCTCCCAGACCAACAGGCCAAAAAGAGAGAGAAGAGACACCATTTATTATTGTGCCCAATGTCCTTCAGAATCAGGCCTCTGCGTAGGCGAATGCTTCCGCCGTTACCATACCAAAATAAATTATTAGTTCACTTCCTGCCATTTACCTTCACACCCCTTATGCCTCTGCTTTCTCTGTAACTGTCCCTGGCTTGTTGTTCGACCACGCTTCTGCCTACCGATTCTGTACATACCTCTGCCTGATCTGGAACTGACCCTGGACTGTTTGACCATGCTTTTTGCCTGCCTCTTGGACTGATCTTGTACCCTGCCAGTGGACTAGTGGGATTCATAGCACAGGGGTCTCACATATGTGAGGGGCTCTAGAATTGTTTTTCTGGATGAAGAAAACAATTGTTTTTGTTTTTCTCATTCCTAGATTAGGGTCTGGAGACTCGGAGGCTTCAAAGAGATTTGGGTGGGAGAAGCCTCTACCCCTGTCCCCATTCAGTCCTGAACGAGGCCCTACTTCTGCCTACTGCCTGTAGGACCTATGCCATCATGCCTCTGCCTGTCGCATGAACTGACCACACCACATGGACCTGCCTACTATCAGGACCAATATTTTGGCACTGCTGACAATCTCTGCCTGCACTGTATATGGACAGTATCCCTGCCCGCTGCCTGTACTGACTATGGACAGTATTCCTGCCTGTTTCCTGGACAATTGCATTCGCTTTTGCTGACCAAGTCCCTGCCTGCTGCCTGGACCAGTGCTATCCTCCTGTGGACAACTGCGCTACTAAAACCACAGGTAATCTTTTGTTTACCCTTTGCTCAGCAGAATGTTTGTTTGGGGTGTAATTCTTGGTATGTGCATGCTATGTGTCCCTGATGGTGTTCCTTGCATGTTGGGCCTCTGTATGTGGGCAGGCTGTATAAAAGTCTCACACATTTGGTATCGCCATACTCAGGAGGAGTAGCAGAATGTATTTTGGGGTGTCATTTTTGCAATGTACATGCTATGTGTTGGCAATATCTTACAAATGGACAACTTTGCGTAAAAAAAAATGCGTTTTCATTTTTTTTTCTGCATTTTACAAAAACTTCAGGAAAAAAATGAACCATTCAAAAGACTCATTATGCCTCATAGATTATACATTGGGGTGTTAGCTTTTCAAAATGGGGTCACTTTGTGGGTGTTTCCATTGTCCTGGTGCTCCAGGGCCTTCAAAATTGTAATAGGTAGTCAACTAGTTAGATGTGTAATTTATGCTCCTAGAAAACCTGATGGTGCTCCCTGCATGTTGGGCCTCTGTGGTATTGCCATACTCAGGAGGAGTAGCAGAATGTATTTTGGGGCATCATTTGTGATATACACATGCCATGTGAGAGAAATAACCTATTACAATGACAATTTTGTGGGGGGGGGGGGGGAATCTTAATTTTGCAAAGAATTGTGGGAAAAAATTACAACATCAAAAACCTCACCATGCATCTTACTAAATACCTTGGAATGTTTACTTTCAAAAAAGGGGTCATTTGGGTGGTATTTGTACTTTCCTGGCTTGTTCGGGTCGTAAGAAATGAGATAGGCCACCAGTACATTAGGTGTGATCAATTGTTTATGATCCGCACCACAGCTTGTAGACTATATAACTTTCACAAAGACCAAATAATATCCACTAATTTGGGTTATTTTTACCAAAGATATGTAGCAGTATAAATTGTGGCCAAAATTTATGAAGAAAAATTAAGAATTTGCAAAATTTTATCACATAAACTAAAAAAATAAAAAAAAAAATTCAAAATTTTCTGTATTTTTTCATGTATAGCGCAAAAAATAAAAAACCCAGAGGTAATCAAATACCACCAAAAGAAAGCTCTATTTGTATGAAAAAGATGACAAAAAAATCATTTGGGTACAGTATTACACGACTGAGTAATTTGTCATTCAAAGTGTGAGAGCGCTGAAAGCTGAAAATTGGTCCGGGCACGAAGGGGGTTTAGTGCCCAGTTGTCAAGTGGTTAAAGAAGGAAAATCATACTTACGTGATAGCTTACAGCTAATACAGGAAATTCAAGAGATAAAGGGCGCACAGAATTATCTACTGGTGACGGTAGATGTCAACTCCCTATATACCAGTATCATTCAGAAGGATGGATTACTGGGCGTGGAGAAAGCACTGCACAAAAACACAAGTATGAAACAACAACAAATAGATTTTAATTTGGAAGGTTTACAACTTGCTATGGAATGCAATTACTTTTGGTACAATAAAGCTTTTTTTGTTCAAACTAAGGGGGTAGCGATGGGGGCACGTTATGCTCCGAGTGTGGCCAACCTCCTCATGAATATGTGGGAGGAGGAGTATATTTACAAGAGAAGACTCCCCCAAATTAAGCTGTACCGAAGGTACATAGATGACCTAATCATACTGTGGGACGGTTCAGTGGAAACATTCCAACAGTTTCTCCAGGAATTGGATATAAATAGATATGGCCTTACTTTCACAGGCAAATGAAACCCACAAACAATTGATTACCTTGACTTGGAGATTTTTAAACAAGGTGAATCACTGCACACTAGAACCTTCTTTAAGGTCACAGACCATAATGGGTTGTGACAGCAGGAAGGTAAAGTCACCTGGTTGCATCCAGGGGGGTAGATATATTTCGCCCAGATTCAGGCTTTACGCCGACTTATACAACTAGGTGGAGAGTTGTATAAGGCTAGTGGGCTCATGGATGACACATACCTCTAGGGAGAGGGCTGGGCGTCGTACAGACAGGGAGTTGATGAGGCCAGCTGAAGCTTGTCAGCTCATTTAGGCCTCTATAAGAACTCCCAGCTTCATTAGATGTTAGCTCATGCCTGGAACCAGACCTGTGTGGACTGTCTAGGGAGAGTGAACCCCTGTGCGGTGAGGCAAAGCCTGTGTGGCTATTTGTTTGGACTTTTACTAAACCAGGGACTTAGGGACTAGGACAGCACTAGGCTGATCCCAGTTGTTAGTTAGGAAACCTGTATGTTTAGTCAGAGGTCAACTTGACCAGGATTTATTTTGGTTATGTTTCTTTTGCTTTGCTGTGTTTTGTCACTGTAAATAGAAAATAAACCGCACCTTTTTTTGATTTTGAAAACCACAACCTCCGTTTGCTGGGCCTGTTTTGTGTGGGGAGCCCATCCCGGGGGTCACACACACCCGCTGCCGAGCTAACCCCCTCACAGGGTATATCCCTACCTCCAGCTGCCACCACCCTAAGTGGAAAGGTAACATCCCTAAAGGGCAACTGCTGAGATTGCGAAGAAATTGCAACTCAGTTGAAGACTTCCACATGCAAGCAGACCTAATCATCAGTAGATTCCAGGAGAAGGGATATAAAATAGAACATCTGATCAAGTTGAAGGAAGATATTTCCAAGATGGATAGACACTGTCTGTTGAATAAACCAAACAAAAAAGAAAACAAAATGGAAGTGGCGTTTATCACAGGGTTCAATAATCAACATAAGGAATTTGAAAGCATAGTGAAAAAATATTGGCCTATTCTTAAAAAAGATCGAGTCCTCTATACAATATTGCCTACAAAACCAGCCTTTGTGTACAGAAGGGCTCCATCCTTGCGTAATCACATTGTGCACAATGTCATCAACCCCCCCAAAGCAGTTAACATCTTCCCAGGGCTGAAAGGCTTCTATAAATGTCAGAGATGTCTGGCCTTTAGGGTGAGCAAAAGGCAACCACGCAGAAGGGAAACATTCAAATCCAGAACTGATCATAGGGAATACAAGATCCGTGAATTAATTACATGTAACAGTACTCATGTAACCTATGTTATAGAGTGCCCGTGCCATCTACAATACATAGGCCAAACCACACGCCCATTATGTGTACGTATAAGGGAACACATTAATAATATCAGGAAAGGGTTCCCAAAACACAACCTGTCTCGACACTTTGACAAATTCCATCATAGAGACCCAACTGGGCTTATCTTCTATGGAATTGATATTATTAAGGATAACTGGAGGGGGGGGCAACAAAGTAACCCTAGTATCCCAGAATGAAACTAGCTGGATATACCGGCTAGGGTCTCTGGTTCCTAAAGGGTTAAACGTAGACATTGACCTTAACTGCTTTATAGCTAACCCTTGACTCACTACATATATAATTTTATGGTCTACATATTCAAACACTCTCTCCCACCATTTTCCGTTTACCTGTCTACAATGTATCAATCTGCACTGGTTAAGATTACCCATAATCCCACATCTGGGCACATGCCCCTATATTGGGGTATTTGCAGACCCCTTTCTAAGTCTTTTCAAACATATCAGTTTGGGCAGATGTGCCCATTGGGGGCTTTTTGAGAGTATTCTCCAGCACCCCCCTCCCTTTTCTAACGGCATTTAGAGAAGACTGGTGCTAGGTCTTCTGCTGATTTCTTATATTATATATATGGTCTACCCCCTTTTTTTTTTTTTTGGGTAAGTTATGTTATAGAATTAATCAGGTGCGTCAAAATCTTTTCTAAGATTTTGGCAAACAGACTCTTACCGCTTCTCCCTTCCTTAATCTCTCATGACCAGACCGGCTTTATCCCTGGACGGGAAGCCAGGGACAACACTGTTAAAGCAATAAACTTACACCATCTTATGACACAGACAACCCAAAAAGGCCTGTTTTTGTCACTCGATGCGGAGAAGGCGTTCGACAGAGTAGCTTGGGACTATATGACAGCGGTTCTGAGGGCCATAGGATTGGGCCCATATATGTTAGGCCTAATCCTGTCACTATACACGGGACCATCTGCTAAGGTACGGGTCAACAATACTCTGTCGGACGCCTTTCCCATCGGAAATGGCACAAGACAGGGCTGCCCCCTGTCCCCCATCCTCTTTGTACTCACGCTTGAACCATTCCTCCGTAAACTGACATACAACCCAGATGTCCAAGGTATAAGTTCCTCCAAAAGAGAATATAAATACGCTGCTTTCGCAGACGATATTTTGTTGTTCCTGTCGAACCCACTGATCTCCCTACCGAACCTTCTTTCTGAATTTAAACAATTTCAGTTCCTCTCCCACCTTAAAATTAATTTCTCGAAATCCTTTGCCCTTAATATTACACTACCTCAACATATAGTTGATCAATGTAAGGCTAACTTCCCGTTCCAATGGAAACAAGACTCCATCACATACCTAGGGATACAACTCCCTTCCAAACTCTCAAACCTCTACGCTAAAAACCATGTTCCTATCCTACACAGACTATCCTCCGATCTTGAAACCTGGAACAAACCGCTTTTCTCTTGGTTTGGCAGAGCAGCGATCCTCAAAATGAATGCCCTCCTGAGAATACTCTATATATTACAGGTGATCCCTATACATATACCTCCGGCCTTTTTTAAATCTTACAGAAACATATGCACTAAATTCTTATGGGGGAACCGTAGACCCAGAATCAGCTTTACGCAGCTCACCCGACCTAAAAGACTTGGGGGCATAGGCCTCCCCAACCTTCTCAATTATTACACTGCTACACACCTTACCAGGATAGTGGACTGGAATACTCAATCTCTCCACAAAGATTGGGTTTCCCTAGAAGCATCTTTTTCTGCTCTCCCTTTGGAGTCTCTCCCATGGATACTCCCATCCCACGTCCCTTCTGAATTACGCGTACACCCACTTAGAGGCCCAACCTTGCAATGCTTCAAAAATCTTTGCTACCGATCACCCATATCTTCGATTCCCAGCCCACTGACACCTGTAAAAATGAACCCTGGGTTCCCACCAGGTATGCACGCAAAGTTTCTTACCGATAACTGGACACAGAGCCCAATTAGATCGCATCAGTTCTTCCTCCGGGGCAAACTATTGTCTACATCCCAACTCTCCTCCCAACTAAACAAGCCACCCATTCCCCCTTGGACATATATTTTAATTGCTCATTTTCTAAAATCCCTTAACAAGAATATACAATGTTCCAGAGAACTCACCCCTTTCGAAAAGCTATGTATCCAAACGACACCCCAATCTCACCTAGTGTCTACCACACATGAACTCCTCTTCGCCGAGATGAAAGCTAATGAGACCTTAGCCTGTAAGAACTGGGAGTCAGACCTCTCTGTATCTCTCTCAGCGGAACAATGGGAACAAATTTTCCTCAACATACATAAAGGGTCGACGAATGTGTCGACCCAGGAAAACAGCTTTAAGATCCAATCTAGATGGTATCGCACGCCCACCCTCCTGCATAAATTTAATCCCACTATCCCAGAGGTCTGCTGGAGATGTCTCCGGGAAAGGGGAACCCTTCTCCATATCTGGTGGTCCTGTCCATCTCTAAAAGACTTCTGGGAAAAGGTATGCCATATAACCTCTCGAGTCACTTCATATCATTTGGACCTTTCCCCTTCTCAATTCCTTCTTCACTACTCACCCCTGTCGCACAATTCCTATCACAAATCCCTAGCAATGCACATGATCAATGCGGCAAAACAGTGTATCCCTATACACTGGAAATCGACTCACCAACCAACCCTAAAAGAATGGTTTAACAGAATATGCAAAATTGAGGAAATGGAAAATCTTATACATATTGCAAGAGAGACTCCGTCATCATTTAGTAAAAAATGGGCCTGCTGGTTACACTATAAAACGACACCAGAATATGCAAACTCCTTGAACCCTGACAAAGGATAAATTACTCCTCTGAGAATTGCCATTAAAAATCTACGACATGCCAGGATCTTCCCTTAACCCTAAACCTTACAAGTACACCTCTCTCCTCCTATAACTTCCCCTATACAGATCCGCCCCTATTTTCTCATAACACACCCTTTGAACACCCCAAGTGGTCGGGGAAGTCAGAGACGGACCCCCTGCCAATGCCATCCCCTCCTGCCTCACTCCCCTCGATCCCCACCCCACCCCCTCTCCTTCCACCACTTACCCCCTTCTACCTTCTCATCCACACGCTTCTGTAAAATACAACCACTAACATAGCTCCAGCCTACACTCCCTCATTCATACACTCTCAACGAAATAAATCTGTTTGTAGCTCCTTCTCTCCCTTCCTGCCATATTGCACCTGCTGGCCTTTCCCTCCCCCACAGACCAAAAGTCCACAACGACATCCGTGAACCTACCTAGCTCTAACCTACCTACAGGCTCTATCTCCGTCAACGGTATCGGACTTTGACTAGACCCCACAATTACCTTGAATTAAGGTAACCCACCCCAACACGGCCTAGCTCATGAAGGATGCACATAGCCATTTCATTTTCACTACCCGCAAGTTGAATTGTATATGACACATGTAATTCATCCCTTTTTGTGGTTGTATTAATGCCTTATTGTACTACTATTGTCCAAGATATCTGTAAATGCTTTTTACATTTCAATAAACTATTTGAGAAAAACAAAAAAAAAAAAGAATTAATCAGGTGCAATTTTCTCTCATACATATGTAGAGCACCCCCAACTAAGAGAGCCGCTGAATTTGGTCTAGGGCCCTGCACAAAGCACCGTCAACCCCCGGCAATTTACTCGACCCACTCTGGCACAGTTAGTCTAGGGTAATATCTCTTATACTCTATAGCCCTGTACACACGATCGGATATCCTATGGATTTTCGTCCGATGGATTTGTCCATCGGATATCCGATGAAACTGTTTTCCATCAGTCTTGCCCACACACCATCAGTCAAAAAACCGACCGTTCCAAACGCGGTGACGTAAAACACTCAGATGAGCCGAGAAAAATGAAGTTCAATGCTTCTGAGCATGCGTCGACTTGATTCTGAGCATGCGTGGGTTTTTTATCCGATGGACTTGCCCATAGACGATCAGAGTTTTCGATCAGTTTTTTATCCATCGGAAAAATTTAAAACATGTTCTATTTTTAAAAACCGATGGAAAAAAGACCGATGGGTCCCATACACGATCGGTTTGTCTGATGAAAAGAATCCATCGGACGAAAATCCATAGGATATCCGATCGTGTGTACAGGGCTTATGGTAGAATTCAGACACCAATGCAAAGCGATTAAAGAATAACGAGTTTACTCTCTCTTAGTATAATAGATCAACAGTTATAACAAATCACACATGCTTCTTGCAGAGCCCTGCAGCGAATAGCATACTACACATTAGTGAAATACAGTAATGGCATACCACATGTAACAGCCGTTAACTAAGCGCCCTGTGACGCAGCAACTAAACTCTAACGCTTGGTCAGGCCTGACCCAGACTCTAAAACTCAGTCTCTAAAAGATGATTTCTTTGCATGCAAGTCTTTAATGGTGGTGCACATTCAGGAACACATTTGTAATCCACAGGTCAAAGTAACAACCCGGAACACTTCACTAGAGACCCTTTGACTCAGTTCTGCTATGGATCTCCAGTGGGGTCTCAAATATAAGCGGGTGGGCCTCGGCAGTCTGTAGGCCTAACAACAGTATAAAGTATATGGATTGAGCATGTGCTCGCTCGCCCCTCCGGACGCGATCCCAGTCCGGGACTTCCACCTGCTGTGTCTCCACACACAGCGTCTGCAGCGGTCGGGTCTCCGATCCAACAAAGGTTGAAGAATAACAAAGTCAGATGCCACCCAGGCTCGAAGTAGGGTGGAAGGCTCTTTGGTAGCTGCGCGAGGACCCAGGCTTCAGGCCTTGCACACCAGCAGATCCGCACAGGAGGACTTGTTCACCAAAGTCTCGTGTCCCAAAGAGGCCGACCCTAGCCTCGCCCCTTCCTTATATAGCTCCACCCATGAGTCTCTGGGTGCCAAATGGGGTTCTGGGTAAGGTAGTCCTGAGAGTCTTAAAGGAGACTCCGCTACACATATATGTCGATATGGCATATGGCTTAATTTTAGTGCCTTAACCACTTCCATACTGGGCACTTATACACCTTCCTGCCCAGACGAATTTTCAGCTTTCTGCGCTGTTGCACTTTGAATGACAATTGCGCGGTCATGCTACACTGAACCCAAAACTACATTTTTGTTCCCACAAATAGAGTTTTCTTTTGGTGGTATTTGATCACCTCTGCGATATTTATTTTCTGCTAAAAAAATAAAAAAAAAAGACTGAAAATGTTGAAAAAAAAATATGTTTTTTTTGTTTCAGTTACAAAACTTTGTAAATAAGTACGTTTTCTCCTTCACTGATGGGCACTGATGGGGCTGCACTGACGGGCACTGATAAGGCGGCACTGATGGGCACCGATGAGGCGGCACGGATGGGCACTGATAGGCGACACGGATGGGCACTGATAGGCGGCACGGGTGGGCACAGGTAGGCGGACGGATGGGCACAGATAGACGGCACGGATAGGCGTCACGGATAGGCGGCATGAATGGGCACGGATGGGCATGGATGGGCACTGATAGGTGGTATGGATGGGCACTGATAGGTGGCACTGTACTGTAATGTTTTGTACTAATGGATGCCAATCAGTGCCAAACAATAATGCCTGCCAATCAGTGGTGCCCATTGTGGGCACTATTTGGCATCCATTGTGGGCACTGATTGGCATCCATTAGGCATATCTAATTGGCATCCTTGGTGGTCTAGGGTGGCATACCTTAAGGTGGGCATCCCTGGTGGTCTGGTGGCATCCCTGGTGGTCCAGTGTGGGCATCCTCGGGGGGGCTGCGCTGATAATGGATCAGCACAAACCACCCCTGTCAGAGGAGCAGCCGATCGGCTCTCCTCTACTCGCGTCTGACAGGCGCGAGTGAATAAATTTAAATGGAAGTTTGGGACTTTGAGTGAGACTGTAGACATGATGTAGGTAAAAAAAGGTACATGTTTATTCAAAATAAAACACATGAACATCTTCAAACAGAAATCACATAGAAGGAAAAACACATTCTGGTTGATGCGATTCCCTAGAGTTACACACACATAAGTATGGGTATGCACAATATAAGCAACAAGGTACATCAGTGTGTGACCAGGTGCCACACAGTGATCCGTATGGATAATGGAATAAATTTTGTGAATTACATATGTACAGATATCACATGGCAACAAGCGCTAAAAACATGAAAAAATTAGCATATAAAACCAGTAAGAGCATAAGTAAATGATTGTGTTGTCAACTGAGTTGATGCGTTTTCTGATTGGCTGACGCGTTTCGCGTATAAGTTACACTCTTCAGGGGCTAATGCTCAGGACATCTAAAAAATATAATACAGTGTAAATAACTAAATCTGGTTGCTGGTCAAAGGAAATAGGTGATGGAACACAAAAGCCCATCTTGGGTACTTACATGGAATCTGGTACAATGGGTGTGGTACATATGGAGCCCTGACCAAAGATAAGTCTGTCATGGGAGCTGAGGTGATATATAGCCGCACTTAGGCAGGGTGTACTATCGCAGCCCTCCCAAGAACACCGGAACATGCAGTGTTGATGTTAATAATAAAAATTCAACCAGAGGTGGCTGCCAAGGGCAATCTAAAAAAATAACACAAAAAATAAAAATGTCAAAACATGTTCATGCCCGGGGAGGGAAGGACCACAATGGGGAAATAAAGGGTGAAATGACCTGATGACAGACGCGAGTGAGGAAAAGCCGATGACCGTCTTTTCCTGTTTACGTTGTGATCAGCCATGATTGGACACGGCTGATCACGTTGTAAAGAGTCTCCGTCGGAGACTCTTTACCTAGATCGGTGTTGCTGGGTGTCAGACTGACATCCCGCAACAACGATCGCCGCGATGCGCGCCCCCGGGGGCGCGCAGCGGCTCAATATCCTGAAGATGTCATATGACGTCCAGTCAGGATATTGAAACCACTTTGCCGCCGTCAATTTGCTATAGGGCGGGCGGCAAGTGGTTAAAGTTGATAACTGGTACTAGTAATTCTTGACACATATTTCTTTATTATTCTTACTTTATTTGCTACAAGCTGGTAAGATATATGGCATAATTTAAGTGCTTTAAGATAAATATATGATAATGGTAGTTTTTCACATATATTCACTTGTGTACACTTTTACTTGGTAGTAGCTGGCTTTGCTTAGAAAGTCTCTGCTGCAGTACCTCCTCCTCACCACAGAGGGATGTTCATGAATGTTAAGCCTTATGGTGCCATATGGTATTAGCCCTCGTATAATACCTCCCTATTTTAGTTTTACCCCCCTTTTTTTGGGTAAGTTATGTTATAGAATTAGCCAGGTGCAATTCTCTCATACATATATGTCACTATGGCATATGGCTTAATTTTAGTGCCTTAAAGTTGATAACTGGTACTAGTAATTCTTGACGCATATTTCTTTATTATTCTTACTTTATTTGATATAAGCTGGTAAGATATATAGCATAATTTAAGTGCTTTAAGATAAATATATTCTTTTCCTTGTTTAATATTTTTATTAGATTTTATAAGTAAATAGCAAATATACTGAACATTACATTCTGATCAAGAATAGAATTGTAAATAAATACAGTAATCACTAAAAATACATATTGAAAGAAAGGCAGTAGAGGATAAACCTCAGTAACAATTATATCAATACAAATAGAGGTATAAAAGATTAGAGCAATGAAGATAAGCAATATTCAGGATTGAATATCACGTCTCCAGACCAACCACTCACCCCCGAAGGGAGCAAGCCGTGAGCAGATGGGGGCTCGATTAAGTATGAGAGAATATGTTGGGCTATCCAGAAGGATACACCAGATGAATGTTGTCATACCTCAATTGTTTAGTGGAGACTTTCCTAACAAATCTTTAAAACACAAAGATATTAGTGATTGATAAAGTGAAACTTTAAAGTTATATATATAAGTCATGTAATGAACATCACATGTGTAAAAAATCTGTATTACACAAGTAACAAAACTAACCAGAACAGAAAGACAGAAGAAGTAAGAGAGAAGAAGAAGAAATATGGGAGAAAAGTAAAATTTATAGAAAAGAAGGTATGGGTATAGGAAAATAGAGAAAAAGGTGAAGGTTGTCTCCCCGGGTGGCGGTCCAGTCAGATCAAGGCCCCGTTTAAATATTATATTAATAGATAAACATTAAAGTATTTCAAAGAGGCATCAACAATAGTTGATCAAAATCTGGGGGTAAGAAGTGTTTAATCCATGGTTTCCATATTTTATTATATGTTGCAATGTTGTCATCTTCAATAGCAGACATTTTGGAAAAGATAAGGGCTCTGTTAATTCTATGTTTAGTTTCAGCCACAACCAAAGTTTGGGTTTTCCAGGCCTTGGCTATAGATTGTTTAGCCGCCGTGGTGAGATGTAGTAGTAATTTGAATTGTGACTTATTCAAATTAGGAGGTTTGAGGTTGAGGAGAGCCAGTGCCGGGTCTGGCGGGATTGGTATTTCCAAGGCCGTAGAGGCCATGTGAAATATTTTACTCCAGAAGGATTGAACGATTGGACATTGCCACCAAATATGGAACTGCGTGCCCGGTTCAGAACAGCCTCTGAAACATAGATTTGGGTACGAGGGGGCAAATTTGGCAATCCTGGCCGGAACCAGGTACCATCGAGAAAGGACCTTATAATTTGTTTCCAACGCAAAACAGTTTGGCGAGGAATGCTTAGTAGCTGACCATATAATATCCCAGTCACTTTTACTGAATGTTCTATCCATGTCGTGTGCCCATTTAGTCGTATAGGATGGTAAAGTATCGTCGGATGTGGAATTGATGCGTTTATACAAAAGTGATATTAATCCTCTAGTATGGGGATCACTGTTACAGATACGTTCAAATTGAGTCATTTGGGTGAGAGGGGATCCCGTATCAACGAGGGGTGTATAAAAGTTCTTAATTTGTAGATAGCGGAAGAGCTCCTTCATGGGGAGTTTGTATAAATCACATAATGTTGGGAACATAAGAATATCATTGGAGGAAACTAGATTATGGAATTGAAGTAGGTTTCTTCTGGACCAAGCTGCAAATGATAGGGGAAATTTCCAGGCGGGGTAAAATGAGGGATTTCGAAGAAAAGAGAGTAGAGGGTTGTGAGTGGATTGTAGGCTTTTTGTGGATCTATATTTGTCCCAGATAGCTATAGAATGTTTGGTTACAGGGTTAGATATGTTTAGTCTATCTTTAGGAGCTAACCAGAGCAAATTATTCACAGAAATGGGGTCAATATCCACTGATTCAATCGCTACCCATAGAGGGGATTCTATTGTAGAATGGTATTTGGGGAGTTGTGCTAGCTGAGCAGCAAAGTAGTATGAGGAAAAGTTAGGAATTCCCAGACCACCTTTCAATTTATCAAGATAAAGAGTCGATCTAGGTATACGGGGCTTTGTAGAGCCCCATATAAAAGCCATCACTCTCTTTTGAGTGAGCCTCAAGAAGTAAGGAGGTATATGTATGGGGAGAACTCGGAATAGGTAAAGGAACTTTGGTAAGATTGACATCTTAGTAGCATTAATCCTCCCAATCCAAGATAAAGGAAGAGAAGACCATTGTTTCATCAGATTAGTAGTTGACTTCAATAAGGGTAAGTAGTTAGCTGAAAATAAGTCGGATATAGAAGAAGTGAGTTGGACTCCGAGATATGAAATATGGTGCAATTCCCAATTGAAAGGTAAAGACGTTTGAGCTTGGTGTAACTCAGATGGCGAAAGGGAAATATTAAGGGCATTAGATTTGGCATGATTAACACACAGACCAGAAATCTTTGCAAACTTGTCTAAAGTATTTACTAGATTTGGGGCTGAGACGTGGGGATGGGATAAAAAAATCAGAATGTCATCTGCAAAAAGACTCAATTTGTGGTGATGTCCACCTAATTCTACACCTTTGATATTAGGATTATTTCTAATAATACATGCTAAGGGTTCAATAAGTAGGGCAAAAAGTAAAGGGGATAGGGGGCAACCCTGTCTAGTACCTCTCCTAATATCTATCATAGCTGATTTGTAGCCCATATATTTAATATAAGCTTTCGGAGTGCTGTATAGTGAGGAGACCCAAGTTAAGAAATTTTCCCCAAAACCCCATTTTTGAAGAGTATATTGTAGATATGGCCAGCTGATTGAGTCGAACGCCTTCCTAATATCTAATGATATAAGGCAAGTTGGGATACGTCTTTTTTTGGCGGCATGAATTAATAAAAGTGCTCTTCTGACATTATCCCCTGCTTGACGCAAGGGCATGAAGCCAGTTTGGTCACGATGGATAAGTTTACCTATAATGCTATTCAATCTAGTTGCCAAGATCTTAGCTAGTAACTTAATGTCTAGATTTAAAAGAGATATGGGGCGGTAATTAGACCAAGAGGTAGTGTCAGATTTAGGTTTGGGAATCATTGCTATGATGGAAGTTAGTGTTTCGGTTTTAAACGAATGACCAGCTAACAAAGAATTGAAGGCTCTAGTTAAAATCGAGTCAAATTGTTTGTAGTATAGTGCAGAAAACCCATCGGGGCCCGGTCTCTTGTGAGGCTTCAATTCTTTAATAGCAGCTTTAACTTCCAAGGCCGTTATGGGACTCTCCAAATATTCACACTGTTCCGGTGTCATTGTGGGAAGTGTAACATCTGAGAACAAAGTGTCTGCTTTGTTTTTATCAAAGATTAAGCCAGGGTCATAGAGCTTAGCTAATTTAGATTGAAAGATGTCCAAGATCTTTAATGGGTTACTAGTGTATGCATCTCTGGAGGTTCTAAGTCGGAATGCAGCTTGTGAACGATCAATAGACTTGAGGCTGCGGGCCATTGGGGTATCGGGCTTATTGGCTTTGCGGTATAGGGTATGTTGCCGCTTGCGTAAGAGTTTATCTGCCGAATCCGTCAGAAAAAGATCCAACTCAAGCCGGGCCCTTTCCAATTTAGTGTTAGTGTTTGCATTCGGGGTAGCTTGATGAGCCAAATGACAAGCGTTAAAATTTGCTTCAAGTTTGGTGAACAGAATCTTGCGGACTCTTTTAATAGATCTCGCCTTTTGTATCAAGCTGCCCCGAATAACAGCTTTATGGGCTTCCCATAATGTAAGGGCAGAGACATCAGTAGTGTCATTAAATGAGATATAATCATTAAGAGCCAGTTCAATATCTGAACGGTGTGAGGGGTGAGTTAGGATGGAGTCGTTAATACACCAAGTGGTGTCATGTGACCTAGGTATAGGAGAGGTAATTGTAGCAGTGACCGCACAATGGTCTGTCCAAGGAAATGGGATTATATTAGAGGATATTACTTCAGGGAGCATACTAGAGGGGAGGAAAATATGGTCTATTCGTGAAAAGGATTTGTGTGGGTAAGAATAATGTGTAAAATTTCTGGAAGTTGGGTTAAGTTCCCGCCAGGTATCAACAAAATTAAAAGTAGTAAGTAGGGATTGGAAGGACCGTTTATGGGTAGGAGAGTTAGGAGATGACGGGGATTTATCCAAGAAAGGATAAATGGTAGTATTGGAGTCGCCACATAATATTATTGTTCCAAATTTATGCGATTCGATTAGTTGGAAAAGATGTGATAGAAAAGCTTCAGGACGTTTATTTGGGGCGTAATACGAAACTAATGTGACTTCAGTATCAGCGATAAAGCCTGTTAATAAAACATATCTACCCTCAGGGTCAGATATTTGTGTATTAAGGGTAAATGGTGTAGAACGGTGGAATCCAATCAAGGACCCACGTTGCTTAGTTGTAGCTGAAGCTGCGTAGAATTGAGGGTAGGAGGAGGAAAGAAATTTAGGGGAGGCGTTATTGATAAAGTGCGTTTCTTGAAGGAAAATGATGTGAGCTTTTCTAGCTGAAAAGGAACGTAGAGCTTTAGTTCTTTTTTGTGGAACGTTGAAGCCTTGTACATTTAAGGACAAAATGTTTATGGGGGCCATGACATAGTAAGGGTAAGTTTTATATAAGGGTTAATGAAACCCATATTATGAGTACGAACCGCCACCAAGGGAGACAGAAGAGGAGAAGAAAGAAAAGACAGAAAAGAAAGAATAAAGAAGAAACCAAATAAAAAAGAAGCCCAATTGACTGCAATTAGTGTCATAAAATAATGATGTATTAGTAGGGCGCAGGAACATCTCGGAGAGATAACAAAAAATCTCCGAGGGGTTCCATGGTCACCGACCGACTCCTGCATAATAGTAGCAGGAGTCAGGGGGTACGTAGGGGGCCGCAAGAAGTTCCGGAGGGAAAAACAACGCCGGAGAACACTTAAGTATTATAATAGAAAACGTAAATAATTCTCTATCAAGAAGACTGGAGATGCACTAAACAAAAAAAAAGAGAGAAAAGGAAAGCATACCAACTTTGGGAAGTATGTTGAGTCAATTTCTAGATGAATGCGTCTATAAGGAGGCTGGAAAATATCAATCTTAACACTTGTGAAGCAAACCGTCAACGCAAGCGAAATAATTAATAAACAAGCTCGCAAATATAGAGGAAAGGGAAGGGAGAGAGAAAAAAAAAAATAGAAATGTAATATAGACCTTCTGGCTGACTAAAACAATAAATAAATGCCCAAATTCATATTTCAGAAGTATAATATAATATGCATATAAATTACTAAGTAGACATATTTGTCAGAAAGGGGACAAGACAAAAAAAAAACAAAAAAAAAAAACACTTGTCTCAAAAATGTAAATGTAATATAGACCTTCTTGCTGACTGAAGCAATAAATAATTACCCAAATATATATTTCATAGGTACAATATAATATGCATTTAAGTTATTAAGTAGACATATTAGTCAGGAAGGGGACAAACACAAAAAAAAAAAAAAAAAAAAAAAAACACACCTTAAAAACACTTGACTCAAAAATGTAAATGAAATATAAATCTTCTGGCTGATTAAAACCCTAAATAGAAACCTAGATTCATATTTCATAAGTACAAATTAATATGCATATATTATGTGCATATAGATTAAAGAAATAGACATATTTGTCAGAAACAAAACACCACTAAAAAAAAAATTAAAAAAATAAAAAAAAAATAAAAATAAAAAAAAATAAAAAATAAATAAAAATAAATAAATAAATGGAGAACAGGATTCTAGTTCTTCAAGCATAGATAGTGCAATGCTTTTCAGAATAAAGCAATGGGGCTAATACCCTACAAAAGGGGAGAAACATGGATAAGATTAATGAGAAGTGAACAATCAGTCCATTGAGTCGACGTTTATCGGTGCCTGACTATCAAAACGTCCTCTTTTATGAAGATTCTGTCTAGTATAGCCAGAGGGGTTTGGGTCCAGGTCGGTTTCATTTGGAGGTGATCTAGAAGCCGCACGTCTACGAGGTTGCTCCTTAGAGTTGGCGTGATCCATCAGGCCTAGATCAATTAAGGCTGACCGAAGTTCATCGGACGTGCGACGGGTATATCTGGTTTCCAAGTATGTAAAGCGGAGAGAGAATGGAAACCCCCAGTGGTATATGATTTGGTGCTTTTTAAGTACTTGCAGCAGTGGTTTCATAGAACGCCTCTTAGTAACAGTTAGAGGGGAGAGGTCTGTAAAGAGCTGATAGATATTGCCCTGGAACTCAAGAGTGTTTTTACCTATAGCAGCAGCAAGTATTTGCTCCTTTGTTTTATAGTAATGAAATTTAACTATAATATCTCTAGGGGGTCCATTGGGTTTGCGTTGAGTTAGGGCCCTGTGGACTCTGTCCATTTCCAATCTCTCAGGTGAAATACCTGGTAACAGTTCCTGAAACAGTGCACATATAGTTCCCTGTAAGTCTATGATTGATTCAGGGAGACCTCTGATTCTTAGGTTGGAGCGACGGTCCCTGTTCTCCTGGTCTTCCAAACGGTTTTGTAATAAAGAGTTCTCATCCTTAAGCTGTTCAATAGTAGCATCATAATGCTGTGTGGTAGTTTCTATATCATCTACCCGCATTTCCAATTCAGCTGTTCTATGCCCCAGCTCCCTAATCTCCCTTGTCAGCTTCTCTGTTATCTGGTCAGAAGTTTGTTTCAAAGCTTTTTGAAGCATTTTCTCAAATTGTCTAAACATGCTAGACTGAATAACATTTTCAGGTGTTTCATAGTCAGAATCAATCTCACCAGCTGTGTCCAGAGTTTTGACATTGTGTGACAGGGATTTAGGAACCCGCTGTGTGCGAGTCTGTGAGGTACCAGGCGCCGCCATCTTGGATGTCTGCCGGGCCGGTGTATCCTTAGAGATACCAAGCTTATACTTTGTTTTTGGCCCCCTCGTGACCATCCTCAATAAGCCAAAGTGTACCTGGTATGAATTTGCGGGAGCTGGTGCAGTTTGCGGTGAAAACAGCAGTCGGTTCTCCGGTTTGTTTAACCCGGGAGCGGAGCTCTAAGGGGATGCGACTTCTCCCTCAGGCATCCGCGCATGCCACCAAGATAAATATATTCTAATGGTAGTTTTTCACATATATTCACTTATTTACGCTTTTACTTGGTAGTTGCTGGCTTTGCTTGGAAAGTCTCTGCTGCAGTACCTCCTCCTCACCACAGAGGGATGTTCATGAATGTTAAGCCTTATGGTGCCATATGGTATTAGCCCTTGTAAAATACCTCCTATATAGTTTTAAAATGTTTTGATTACATAGTTTTTATTGCAATCCCTTGCATCTTGTACAGACAGCGAAGCCACATATCCTATTGAACCATCCAGGGTTAAGAAAACAAATTTGTTTATATTATAGTTCTCCCACAGTGGGCTGTATTACTGACCCTCTCCTTATCTGATTGGAAGATCCGGTATTTTTTGGGGGCGGGTTTGTTGTGGCTCACCTCTCTTAAGCGTCATGGCATAACACTATGGTACCGCCTCAGAAGACGTTCAATACGAAACGTGCGTAAGGCGGAACCACGCACATCACGCTGTGTCCATCCGGGTACCTGAGTCATACGGATACTGTGGAGCTGTATTTCCGAAATTACCATGCCTTGGAGGCAGCCTTTTATGTTTTGATTTTAACTTTATTTTAATAAACTATCCGAATTTTACTGCACTATGGGAGCCTATCACTTTCTTTACTGAGGGCACTGGACAATCGCTGTTTGTCAACCAAATCATCTCTGGATGTGAGAAACCAAGGATTCTTTGGAGACCCGCTGTGGATACATACCATATCCCGGAAGTAACAGATCAGGAAATCGGGACCCCACCTGGATCCAGCCGTATATGCTGTCTACCCCTGTAGGGGTGCGAGGAGCTGGTGAGTAGGGACCCTTGAGAAGGAGCATCTGTCAAAGTCACTGGAAGATTTTTTGTCATTTAATTAGTTTCACTGTGGACACTTTGAAATCACCATACACTGTGTGGACTATAAATTGATTTATTTGGACATTTTATAACCATTTGGTTCACAATATTTGAGGAATCAATTCCCCCTTTTTTGGTCACATGCATATCTATTGTGGTATATGACCCTTATGCAATTTAGCTAACTCACAGATACATCTAGTATTATTTATATTATTGAATATTTTCTGGCACTATTTTTGTTTAATACACTATTATCGTACCATACATAGGGGCAATCCCAGCCTTTCATTGTGTTATCAGGCCTCTATTGGCTTTGGGAGGTGTGGGTATGTGATTGGAAGGTTTTGTCATTGGGGGCGCATGCGCGGAGTCTAGCGGTGCGGTAATGCAGAGCTAGAGCTCCGTACCGTTCGTGGGGAGAGCCGGTATCCAGCGTTAACCCGCAAGTATAATTACATACCAGAGGGGTAGAACAAGTACCAGGGACCCTGTAGTCCATTTTGTGGGCAGAATTATGGCTCAGAGAGGGAGCGGTACCAAGTTAAAAAATCCTGTCATGAAAGCTCCTAAGGGGAGAACCGTGACTAAAGGGGCACAATCCTCTGCCTCATTCACAGCTTCTATGCGCTCACACCAGTTAAACCTGTCACAGCCTATATTCTCAGCTGACTCTGACAATGATTTATTTACCATACAAGACTCTCCTCAGACCTCACAAATAACTCCAGCCATATTTAAACTATTTGAAAATATGCTCCATAAAGCACTAAAGCAGACATCTGACCAAATTACCTCAAACCTCATGTAGCAGCCTCACCCCGACCTCTTTAACTAGGGGTATGTCGAGCGACAGAGTGAGGTGCGCTACGGCCCATGTCCTCCCCGTGCATGTGGGTGAGGTGAAGGCCAGTATCAATCTTTTCCTCGGGCCAAATGTGTGCTGGTTATGAGGGTCAGTCCTTCCGTGCCGGAATCTCCCTTTGTTCCCATCAACAGAGTCCATACACCCATCAAAGTCCAAACTCAGGTTTATTGCGTATCTCCACATACAGTCAAATGCAACGGCAGGATGCGATGGGGAAGCAGGTCGAGGCACTGTACAGGTTCCTAGTCCCTACACTCCCTGTGCTATGACCAGGGGTTGCAGGAATCTTGATGAAAGCTCCTCCGCTGCGCTGTAGCCCATATAAGGGGAAGATGTCCTCCAAGGGAGTTACTGAAGGCCCATCCGTCACCGGGTTGACGCTACACCGGGTCTTCGGACGGGTGACCCCCCCCCCAGCCTCCTCACCTCAGATGCGGGTCCCCTCGCAAGGGGCGCCCTGGAGCAACTTCACCCTCGCGGGACCCAGTCGGAGTCACCGGGTCCCAGGCCTCCTTAATAGTACCTCACCCCAGGCTGAAGGTGCCCGGGATGGACTCCATCTTCGCTCCGGCCAGGCCTTGAGCGCCTAGGCCGGAACCTTGAACCGCCCGCACCCAGGCCTAAGGTGCCTGGGTGCGTGACAAGATGATCTCTTCCGAAAACCAACGGACCTCGTGGCGAGGGCGTCTCCCCCTTTTATCTCCTCCCATCGACACCAAGGCGGGTTCCCCGCCCCAGCCGTACCATCTCCAGGAAGGGACAAAGAAGGGTAGCACTGTGGTAGTGATTCTACCTCGAGCCAGTAGGTACACTGACACCCACTGGTCAAAGAGAATATTACACCACCCAATCCTCCACGAATAAGAAAAAGGGGTCTAATCCCTGACATAATTACACACCTGGGTCTCTCTACCCCCAGGTGTATCCCACTAACTTTTAAGACCCCGCTACACTCACAAGAGAGATAAGGGAAATTGGTAAGCGTACAGCTGCCTTAGAGATAAAAACTGAGGACTTAGAAAATATTTCTCTGGAACATTCAATGGAACTTGAAAATCTCAAAGAGGAAAATATCTTGCTTCACAACAAGCTAGAAGACCATGAGAATAGGGACAGGAGGTCCAATTTGCGAATCAGGGGTATCCCTGAGGCAATTCTTGACCTGCAATCTACAATTACTGCACTGTTCCAGGAATTGCAACCAGACATTCCCATTGAAAGAATGGAATTTGACAGAATTCATCGAGCACTTGCTGCTAAAAAACCTGACGGTCCTCCACGGGACATCATAGTGAAACTACACTACTACCGCACAAAAGAACTGCTTCTGTCATCAGCCAGAGATAAAAAACAGTTAAATTTTCAAGGACATGAATACCAACTGTTTGCTGATTTGTCCCAAACTACAATTTCTAAGAGAAGAGCATTAAAACCCCTTCTTCAGGAACTCCAAAGCCATGATATACCATATCAATGGGGATTCCCATTCTCTTTACGATTCGCCTATAAAGGGAAAAGATACACTTGCAGAACCTATGAAGAACTTCAACAAACACTTATAGATCTACATGTAATGGATCCAGATCCAAGAAATACCTCTCTGCAGAGTAGAGCAATGCCCCTTTCATCCAAAGGGCATCACTCCCAACCCAATTTGGAAAATGGAAATCATCCATCCCACAAGAGAAGTCGTCATACATCTCCTCCTCAGGAAAGAGAAGATTCAATGGACTGACAGAAACCTCAAAGAAATCAACCTGTTCGCTTTTACCCTGCTATGGACCTTTTGAAGACATATTGTGCAACGCATAGCACTTATTATCAAAATAATGCACAATAATAAGTGTTGCCCCAGATGCAGTCCCTTTTCACTTATACTGATTGCTCATAGTTTTCCAGTTAAGCTTAAATACTAAAAATGCTAACCAGCATACGGTTGAAGTTTTTTCTATCTTTTTTTGTCTTTTTTGATCTATTTTTTTTTTTTTTTTAGCATAACTTAGGGTAAGCAAAAGTCCTGCTATCCTAGATTTTCTGGTTCTTGAAGAAGAACATTATATAGTTTCTCCTGACGTTCACTAGACTATTGAAGAACATAGGTCATACTTATTTTACCAGTCCCCCCTCTTTGTAAGTCAAATGATTGATCTTATATTACTGAATGGGAACTAATAGAACAACAGTATTATTTACCTTTGGGGATCTTTTTCATTATTTCCCCTAGCCGACAGTTTAGTTATTACTCCTAGTGTATAAAGGAGGACCCCCAATTCCTGCTCTATCCTCACCCTTTATTACCACCCATCTAGTTTAGGTAGCTTCCTCACCAGGAGATCCTGGAGCAATCAGCAGATTTTCTTAAATTTTTGTCACCCCTATAGTCCCTCCCCTGGAGTATTTACCTATAATCTTAACAGTTTTCCTTTGCATTATTAGGTTAACAAATTATTCTTTATCGTATTATTCTTTTCAGATGGCTCTCCCCCCCTTTGAACGGGAGATCCGTGCGCCCTACTTTGCCTCCCTCATTCGACCACATAAAACATGTGGAAGTCTGACGGAGGCGCTATTTCCCCAGTGGGGGATTTTTGCCCCCACTTGCGGAAAACACTTAAATGTGTCTTTATGTTAGTATATGAATTATTTTGTCTAATCAGTCAAATTTTATTCCATTCTATTACTCTAGTATTCATCTTCTATCTGCTTTCCTTCCCCCTCTTCGAGTCCACTCGGATCGCATTGAGTAACACGAATAACTTGGCAACAGGTAAGTCCTCCTTACCCACCCTACTACCATGGCACCATTAAACATTTTGTCCCTGAATGTTCAGGGACTGAACATTCCTCAAAAACGAACCAAGGCCTTCCGCGTATTTCATGCCAAAAAGGCACACATAGTTTGTTTACAAGAAACTCACTTCACAAAAACCACCACACCCAAATTTATATCCCATTTCTATCCGCAAACCTACACGGCCTCGGCTGCCTCCAAGCAATGGGGTACTCTCATAGCCTTCCATCGTTCTACCCCATTTACACTCCAATCACAAATAAAAGATCCTGAAGGACGATACTTAATTCTTACGGGCCACATAGTGGATACCGCAATAACTGTAGTTTCTTATTATGCACCAAATAAACAACCCAATCCATTTATGTCACATTTATTACAAGTAGTGAATGATCATAAAATAGGAACAGTTATGCTATGTGGTGACTCCAACCAGGTCCTCCTCCCATTTCTGGATAAATCCCCGTACACACCATCACAAACAAATGTCAAGAAGTCCTTCTCACAAATCCTATCCAAACATAATTTAGTAGATTCATGGAGAGAAGCCAACCCCACTACACGGAAATACACATACTATTCCCATCCCCACAAAACATTTTCAAGGATTGATCATATATTTCTAACTATAGGCATGCTCCCTGAAATCATTGCTGCAGACATAGTACCCATTCCATGGTCCGACCATAATGCTGTACTCACCTCCATTAAATCATTATTACCCAAAGGCCATGATCGTACTTGGAATCTCCCAGACATTCTACTCAAACACCCAGCTTATCGCCAAACTATTGAACAAGACATAAAAGAATACATTACCCTTAACTCTAACCCAGAAATTAGTATGCTAACTCTATGGGAAGCCCATAAACCTGTGATACGCAACACAATCCAGAAACAATCAGCTATATTTAAACGAGAACGGAAAACCCTTGCCCGTAAACTGGAAATGGATTTTAACACGGCCTTTATATCCCATCAAGAAAATCCATCCACATTAACTAAATCCCGATTAGACAAGACCCGTACTGCATACAACTTATTTCTCACAGAAGCCGTAGAAAAATCCTATAAACGCTCAAGATTTAACCGCTTCATGAAAGCTAATAAGCCCGGGACATACCTTGCAAGAACACTCAACTCCCTAAACAAACCCTTTAAACCAATTTGGCTAAAACTAGCAAAGGAAGTATACACATGCAACCCTCACAAAATAGTCAAAAAATTTCATTCCCACCTATCCTCATTATATGCTTCATCTAATAACTTTGACCCGCTAGCTGCAGATACATTTTTCTCTGACTTACATTTGCCAGGACTTTCCCCTGACCAAAATAAAATCCTAGAAGAAATTATTTCACCAGAAGATGTCGCCAAGGCTATTAAAGAATTAAAAATAAACAAGAGACCAGGCCCAGATGGCTACTCAGCTTTATATTACAGAAACTATACAGACATATTATCACCAATCTTAGCAGACACCTTCAATGTACTATTGAAAGGAGAATCCTTTAGACAGGAAACCCTGACCGCCATTATTTGTATGATCCCAAAACCTCTCACGGATGATACCCTATGTACAAACTTTCGCCCAATTTCCCTTCTGAACCTAGATATCAAACTCTTAGCCAAAATATTGGCCAAAAGACTAAATATAATAATAGGCAAGCTCATCCATAAGGATCAAGTAGGATTCATGCCAAAGCGGCAGGCGGGAGACAATGTCCGTCGGGCCGTATTGCTAGCCCACATAGCCAAAAAACGACGTATACCCTCCTGTTTTCTGTCCCTAGATATAAAAAAGGCCTTTGACTCCATAGCCTGGCCGTACCTTAATTACACATTACAAAAATGGGGTTTTGGCCCTCACTTCCTAACATGGATAGAAGCACTCTATAACAAACCAATTGCATATATAAAATACGCAGGCTATAAATCTAATTCCTTTAATATAGAAAGAGGAACGCGCCAGGGATGTCCACTCTCCCCCCTCCTATTCGCCCTCCTAATAGAACCCCTAGCTCAACGAATCCGCACAGATCCGACAATCACAGGCATCGAATTAGCTGGATACCATCATAAATTATGCCTATTTGCGGATGACATACTCCTATTTCTATCATCACCACAAGTCTCTGGACCTAATCTTCTATCCGTTTTAGATAAATTTGCAGTGATTTCGGGACTTACAATTAACCCCAAAAAATCCATGGCCCTAGATATATCCCTCACTAAAGTAGAATCAGACTCGGCCAAAACTGCACTTCCTTTCATATGGACTGAGAGGTCAATCCCCTATTTAGGGATTCACCTAACAGCCTCATACTTAGATCTCTTTGCAGCAAACTATCCCCCACTCCTCAAACAAATAACAACTCTTTTACAACAATGGACACATCTCCCAATTTCATGGATAGGTAAAATTAACGCAGTCAAAATGACAATTCTCCCTAAAATACTCTACTTATTTAGAGTCTTACCAATCCCTATCCCATCTTATTATCTTAGAATACTCCAAAGAAAAACATCAAACTATGTCTGGGGCTCCAAAAAACCCCGTGTATCGTTACATACACTTAATTTACCGAAACTTAAGGGAGGCCTTGGGTTCCCTAATTTTGCTAATTATTATAGAGCGGCACATATTGCCAGCCTCACTAAATATCACACTAATGATGATATACCTATATGGGTAATAATAGAAGCAGCAGAATGTGACCCTCTATCTATAGCCAATGTACTATGGCTCCTCCCTAAAGAAAGGAAAACCCTAAGTAACCCTATTATAAAACACTTTTTAGCCGTATGGGATAACCTTAGATTTAAACATCAGCTACAATCACCTCACAACCCTCTCTTATCATTCCTTAAAAACCCTGCTTTTTACCCAGCATGGGTCTCACCCAAGTCATTTAGGGTATGGAATTCATTGAATATTACTCGGCTTAATAACCTAACCTCTACATCATCTTTTCATACGTTTCCTACCCTTTGCGACACCTATAACTTGCCGAACTCTGAACTTTTCAGATATCTCCAAATTAAAAACTTTTACGCACCTTTGTTAATTACTGACACCCCTTTATCCCAACTTACAATATTTGAATCTGCATGTTTAAAAGACCCCCACTCAAGAGGACTAATATCGTCAATATACACCCACATTACAATTTACCCAGGTTTAGACAAACCACCTTATGCACGTAAATGGGAGGAGGACCTGGAAAGAGAATTCGATGTGGCTAATTGGTCCAAAATATGGTCTATAACAAAATCTTCTTCACCAAATGTTTTGGCGGTAGAAACCAACTATAAAGTTCTAACCCGTTGGTACCTCGTTCCCTATAGATTGGCGAAATTTACGCCAAACCAAACAGGCCAATGCTTCCGGGGCTGTTCCGACCCGGGCACCCACCTACACATTTGGTGGTCTTGCCCGTTGATACAATTATACTGGGAACAGATATTTGAAACTGCCTCCAGAATATTTGGCTTCACTATACATCCTGACCCAGCCACGGCCTTGCTCAATCTAAAACCAGATTACATCACATATAAACAATTTAAACTTCTCACTCAATTGTTTACGGCAGCCAAACAAACAATTGCAAAAGCATGGAGGACCCCTAAACTGGAAATAGCCGAGACCATATGTAGAGTCAATGAATTTATGGCTCACGCCAAAATGCTAGCCATAGAAAGAGATCAAATTCCAATCTTTGAAAAGTTATGGAACCCATGGATTAAATATCACCTATCTTCATTCCGCGAAGACTTGATTCTCATGCCATGGTAGCAGGTGGATCATATTGTGAACACTCTATTATCCTGTTGTAACACACAGGTCAAAGACCAATGAACTCGAGCCATCCAATTGGACTCCTATACCCCCCCCCCCTCCCTCTACTTTCCTACTATCCTATTCTACTTATTTTTAGGTTACCTACTTATCCATTTCTATTTTCATGTCATTTTTACGCTATCTTTTACGTCCATTTAAAGTTCACTTAGATTTTTATTTTTACTTGAAAAGCATTATCTAAGCGGCATTATAATATTGCACTATGTAATTAGTTCTCAATTGTACTAAACCAAATAATATTTGTTTGTTCGTTATCTTACCATCTACTGTAACATACATCTAGTGTGTGGATGTATCCACCGTTGATTTCTGCTTAGCCCTTAGAAACTATACAGCAATATGCACATTGTAGACCATGAATTTACTACTTATTCTTTATAATAGAAATATGTAGTCAATGTTCTACAACCATTATAAATGTATGATCTGTACATTTCTGTTACATCTCTTTCAATAAAATACTTTAACAAGGAAGGTTTTGTCATTTATTATATTTTTTCACCCACTTGTACTGTTATCTCCCCACCGCAGGGTACTTTGGTTCAATGATTGGAACCCAGTAACCTTTTGGGGTGACAAGCAACTAGTCCCGATATTTCCATCTCCTTTTTATTTTTGAATAAGATTAGCCTATATTTATCTTCTGGGTCACACCTGAAGAGTGAGCAGCGCCACACCCCACAGCAATTTTTTTTATATACTGTATGCAGCACTCTGCTACTAAGCAGCATTTACACTGTTGTGGTTTGTTAACACATGCATGTTAAAAGACATTATTCCAGTGCTGTGTATTGTCTTAGGCTGACAAGGCCCAGGCCTGGGGGGGGGGGGGTGGCAAAAAAAGCTGCCCCCCGCACACAAAACACCCCCCCTCCTCCCACAAACACAGTCCCCTGCAGCTTATGATCAAACTGCATTGATGGGCACTAATAGACTGCACTGATGGGGAGGCACTGACGGCACTGGTGAAGCTGCATTTATGGGCACTGATGAGGCTGCATTGATGGGCACCGATGAGGCTGCATTGATGGGCACTGATGAGGCTGCATTTATGGGCACTGATGAGGCTGCATTGATGGGCACTGATGAGGCTGCATTGATGGGCACTGATGAGGCTGCATTGATTAGGCTGCATTGATATGCAATGATGAGCCTGCATTGATGGTCACTGGTGAGGCTACATTGATGGGCACAGATGAATCTGCATTGAAGGGGTGTGGTTTACAGATGACAGGACAGGCCTTAAACATGAAGGGGTGTGGCCTTGACAGGAAGGAGTGGACCATATTTAAATTAGGAGGTTCACGAGTTTAGTCAGGCCTAGGGCAACACAAAACCTAAATACACCACTGCATTATTCCATGCATTAACATGCATTGCAAAAAATGCAGCTTCTTAATTTCATTGGGCTACTTAATTCTGCAAAACCTACCAAAAAAAGGTGCATACAGAGCCCTCACATCAGCATCCCCAAGCAGCGGCGATCTCCTTCATTACAGTGTATCATGTCCCCAGCAGCAGCAGCTACAGTTCCTTTCACATGTGTTCAGTGGAGAGGGGCGGGGCTGTGCAGCCAATAGGCTTCAGTGTACAAGAGAATTGTCCACTGTACACTGAAGAGAGCAGCCGATTGACTGCCCCTCCCCTCTTTTCCCGGGACAAAAGCAAAATCCCGGGAAATTAAACGTAACGAGCTCCGATCGGGATGAGGGTCCCAAAATTGTGATTGTCCTGGGAAAATCGGGACTGTTGGCAAGTATGCTCCTGCTACCTCTAGTGCAGTCTTCGTACATTGTCTGTGCTGTGCCACCCTGCAAATCTACCTTCCATTCAGTAAAAGCATAAAAGGCTAGTAGTCAGACTGCCCAGTTGGGGGAAGCAAAGTCTATAACTACCATGAAAGGATTGATGTTTTACCTCTGATCAGTGCTGGGACAAGGTCTCCCAGTGCCCAGGGCGAAGATGCCAAATGATCAAAAAAGGGGGGGGGGTAAAAATCCAAGAATCCACCTCCAAAGAGTGTAATAATTCACTCAATTAGAGAACTTAGCCAATTCATCCGTTAGGGCGGGGTACCTCCCCAGTTAAGCAAAAACTGTATATTCAAAATGATAGTGGGTGGGACGAAGATTGTCCCTAGAAAGCAAAACGAAGGGGCGGGTCAACAATGGCTTTACAGTATAAAATTATTTAGACTTTATTGATGAAAAAAGGGTACACACACTATAGATTGTGGTATATGTAAGGCAACACTCTATCCTATTCAGAACAGATCTTCTCACTATACCCAACCAAAAAATTTAAATTATACTGCAGTAAACAATAACGTTATCTAAAATTACAAGGCACTACAGCAGGTAAAACCAGTCCCCGTTCTCCAGGTGGAAGTAGCGCATGAAGCTACTTTAGGCTTTTATTTTCTAAGGCAAAATATAAACTTTAACATTTTTGCAGACTTTGCTTACGCCCCGAGTCTCAGTGATGTAAAAGATATATATGCTAAATTTCAAGAAGATTGGATAATATTTAGAGGTTGCACACTTTGATCTGTTTTGTAAAAGTAGGCAAAAAATACGATTTTTCAATGTTAATTACTTTTATTGGGAAAACTAGAAATCACAAACTTAAAATACTATTAAAACTATACACTAAGATTAATAGGTAATATGATAGGCAAAACATTTGTTATATTAATCAACTTTGAACGATGCAATACCTTGTTTAGTCCGCTTGGTGATGACTTTTCTGTGATGCTCGACTACCCTCAACAAGAATTGTTTTTGTTGTTCATCCCTGACCGATTCGTTAAACTTTTTTATCGGAGCAATTCTTCTTTCTGCGGTATCATTGACAACCTTAAGAGCGTTCACATGGCTTCTCAGAGAATCACTGCAGTATTCTGTCACGTCGTGGATCCCAAACAATTCAAAGAACGTCTTTGTTTTTTTTTGGGGTGTTTTCCAGAAAATTTTCTTTTTTTGAAAAGTAAGAAGTCATTACAGAAATTTTGAACAACAGTTAATGATGAGTTATAGAATTGTAAAATACCATTACATAGAGAATACATTCTCTTCACTTCAGCATGGGATTGTTCGTGGTGAGGAGGCAGGGACTACCCTGTATATTTATATGTATTAGGGTTTGGCTAGGTGCAGTAACATGGAGGGAGAATCGGGATATGGTTGGGTATAACAGAGGTTGGTTGGAGTTGTGTTAGAGGGGGAGCTTGTCAAGCATATGGCACTAATGTGGATTAACTCCCTGTGAGCGTAGGTATGGACATTGAGTGGAATGAGGAGTATGATTCAGTCCTATGCCTAGCTTCCGGAGTGGGTAGTTTTAGTCTATGCTGAGTGAAGGGGAAGTACGGATATGTGGGCGTTTAAGTAAGATTGCTGGAGAAGAAAAAAGGGGAAGAGGAAAGGAAAAAGAGGGGGGGGGGTAAGGGATGGGAAGAGTAAGGAGAATAGGGGGGGAGTGAGTGGGAGAGTGGGTCAGTGGCTGTCTCTGACTTCCCTCATCTGCTTGTAATTGGGAGGAGGGGATCCGAATAAGAGAATAGGCGTGTGTGGCGAAGTGGCGGTCATGAAAGGGGAAGAGGGAAATTTGCGAGAGGTGGTGTGCAGGGGCTATTATGGATCAGATGGTTCTTTAAGTGTTTGGGTTTAGTATGTTTGTGAATTTGGATGTCGTCTGGAAGTGCGTCCAATAGGCCCATATTTTGCTGAATTTTGTTGGAGTGTCACGTGCAATATGAATTAGGTTTTCCATCTCAGCTACTTTGCAGATTCTGATAAACCATTCCCTGAGTGTGAGTGGCTGCACTGAGTTCCAGTGCAGGGTGATACACTGTTTAGCTCCGTTGATCATGTGCATTGCTAGAGATTTGTGGTAAGATATATGTGGTAGGGGCGAATGATGGAGGAGGAATTGGGCCAGGGAGAATTCAAGATCATATGATGTGACTTGGGAGGTGATGCGGCATACTTCTTTCCAGAAGGTTTTTAGAGATGCGCAAGACCACCATATGTGGAGCATAGTGCCTCTGTCCTTTTGACATCTCCAGCAGGTTTCTGGGGTAGCGGATTTAAATTTGTGAAGAAGAATCAATCTGGATTGGATTTTATATCCATTTTCCTGGGTAGTGACGTTGGCCGACCCTTTGTGTATATTCAGGAATACTTGTTCCCATTGATCTGTCGAGAGTGAGACAGAGAGATCTTTCTCCCAGCTTTTGCAAGCTGGACTTTCATTGGCCTGTGTGTCAGCGAAGAGGAGTTCTTGTGTGGTAGATATCAAGTGGGATTGTGGTGTCGATTGAGAACACAACTTTCGAATGGGGTAAGTTGTCTTGAACATTGCGAGTCTCTGTCTAGAGATTTCAGATAGTGAGCGAGCAGAAGGTATGTCCAGGTGGGGATGGGTGGTTTCTCAAGTTGGGTGGAGATTTGGGATGCGGTTAGGGGCTTTCCCTGGCGAAAGAATTGATGGTCCTGATTTGGCTATCTGACCAGTTGTCGGCAAGGTAATGGCGATGCATACCTGGTGGGAAGTTAGGGTTTAGTTTCACTGGGGATAGTGGACCGGGGATTGAGGATACAGAGGTTTGATTGCATGTTCATTTGAAGCAGCGTAAGGTAGGTCCTATTAGGGGATGGGAACGTATGTCAGGGGGGATGTGGGTTGGGGATATCCACAGGAGAGATTCCAGGGGCAGGTCTGTGAAGGATGCTTCCAGGGAGACCCAGTATTTGTGTGGGGAATGGGCATTCCAGTCTACTATCCTTGTGAGGTGGGTAGCGGTGTAGTAGTTTAGGAGGTTCAGAAGACCTATACCTCCAAGTCTTTTTGGTCGGGTGAGCTGTAAGAAGCTAATTCTGGGTTTGCGGTCTCCCCATAGAAATTTGGAACAAATATTTCTGTATGTTTTAAAGAGGGCAGGTGGGATTTGTATAGGGACTGTCTGTAATATGTATAGCATTCTCGGTAGAGCATTCATCTTTAGGATTGCTGCTCTGCCGAACCAAGAAAACAGCGGTTTGTTCCAGGTTTTGAGGTCAGAGGTCAGTTTATTGAGGAGAGGGATGTGGTTCTTCATGTATAGGTCTGAGAGTTTGGATGTGAGCTGTGTACCCAAGTAAGTGATAGAGTCATGTTTCCATTGAAATGGGAAATTTGCTTTGCATTGATCTACCAGGTGTTGGGGTAGGGATATGTTGAGGGCAAAGGATTTTGAGAAGTTGATTTTTAGGTGGGAGATAAGATGGAAGAATCTGAATTCAGATAGTAGGATTGGTAAGGAGGTCAATGGGCTCGTTAGGAATAGCAAAATGTTGTCAGCGAATGCGGCATATTTATATTCCTTTTCAGGAGTTCGAGTTCCCTGAATGTCTGGGTTGAGTCTCAACTTACAAAGGAATGGTTCTAGCGTGAGTACGAAAAGGATAGGGGATAGGGGGCATCCCTGTCTTGTTCCATTACAGATGGGGAAGGCACTCGACGGAGTGTTGTTGACCCTTACTTTAGCTGACGGGCCTGCGTACAGTGACATAATCAGTCCGGACATATGAGGGCCTAGGCCAATGGCTTGCAGGACCACTTCCTTCCAAATTTACTTTATTTATTCATAGGACATATTCCAAGATATACATCTGACATAACATAACTTTATCATTTAACATATCATTAAAATAACTCATAATATTTGAAAATAAAAAATTGTTATTATTATCCCGTTTTCCAAGATATCCTCTCTGTTTCTCATTATTAACAGGTAAATATTATCTGATGTCTATACATATATCTCTCTTCTTTAACGCCTCCGGATTGTAGTTAGCAGTCTCCCACCACCGCCCTCTCCCCACTCCGTGGTCTGTCCCATCCCATTTTCTAACCCAAAATAACCCCAAAAACCCAATAGGCTTACCAAAACCCCAAACCCCCCCCCAAAAAAAAGAAAGAAAGGAAGGAGCAAAACACGCCGGAGACTGAGACTCTTAAGGGTCCTCCTAATTATTGTCATAAAGGGTTCTCCCTTCTTCCAAGAGTACAAAATCATTCCATTCTGACCAGATCTTAACATATAATTCCCGTTGATGTCGTGCTGAAAATACCAAGTCTTCTAGTCTACTAATTTCTTTAGCCTTGTCTAACCACATCCTTACTGTCGGTGATAGTACTGATTTCCACCTCAGAGGGATGCACGCCCTTGCCGCCTCCAAGAGGTGGCCAATAAAAGATTCTTTATATGCTTTCTCTGGTATATAAGATTTATGTAAAAGATAAAAGGCCGGATCCTCTGGTAGAGTATGGCCAGTAAACCTCTGGACCGTATGTCCCACCACCGTCCAAAAATGTTTTAACCACTTAAGCCCTGGACCAATACGCAGCATAAAGACCAGAGGTGATTTTACAATTTGGCACTGCGCTGCTTTAACTGGAAATTGCGCGTACATGCAATGTTGTACCCAAACAAAATTTGTGTCCTTTTCTTCCCACAAATAGAGCTTTCTTTTAATGGTATTTGATTGCCTCTGCGATTTTTTATTTTTTGCGATATAAACGGAAAAAGACCGAATATTTTGAAAAAAAACGATATTTTCTACTTTTTGTTATAAGAAAAATCGAATAAACTAAATTTTAGTCATTCATTTAGGCCAAAATGTATACAGCCACATGTCTTTAGTAAAAAAAAATGTCAATAAGCGTATATTTATTGGTTTGCGCAAAAGTTATAGCGTCTACAAACTAGGGTGCATTTTCTGGAATTTACCCAGCTTTTAATTTATGACTGCCTATCTCATTTCTTTAGGTGCTAAAATGGCAGGCCAGTACAAAACCCCCCAAATGACCCCATTTTGGAAAGTAGACACCCCAAGGAAATTGCTGAGGCATGTTGAGCCCATTGATTTTTTTTTTTTGTCCCAAGTGATTGACTAATGACAAAAAAAAAAAAATGTACAAAAAGTTGTTACTAAATGATATATTACTCACAAATGCCATGATTATATGTAGAATTGCACCCCAAAATACATTCTGCTGCTTCTCCTGAGTACGGGGATACCACATGTGTGGGACTTTTTGGGAGCCTAGCCGCGTACGGGACCCCGAAAACCAACCACCGTCTTCAAGATTTCAAAGGGCATACATTTTTGATTTCACTCCTCACTACCTATCACAGTTTTGAAGGCCATAAAATTCCAAGATGGCACAAACCCCCCCATATGACCCCATTTTGGAAAGTAGACACCCCAAGCTATTTGCTGAGAGGCATGTTGACATTGAATATATTTTTTTTTTTTGGCCCAAGTGATTGAATAATGACAAAAAGAAAAAAAAAATGTACAACAAGTTGTCACTAAATGATATATTGCTCAAACATGCTATGGTTATATGTGAAATTGCACCCCAAAATAAATTTTGCTTCTTCTCCTGAGTACGGGGATACCACATGTGTGGGACTTTTTGAGAGCCTAGCCACGTACGAGGCCCCAAAAACCAAGCACCGCCTTCAAGGGCATACATTTTTGATTTCACTCCTCACTACCTATCACAGTTTTGAAGGCCATAAATTGGCAAAATAGCACAAAACCCCCCCAAATGACCCAATTTTGGAAAGTAGACACCCCAAGCTATTTACTGAGAGGCATGTTGAGTCCATAGAATATTTTATATTTTGCCACAAGTTGCGGGAATATGACAAACTTTTTTTTTTTGCACAAAGTTGTCACTAAATGATATATTGCTCACACATTCCATGGGCATATGTGAAATTACACCCCAAAATACATTTTGCAGCTTCTCCTGAGTACAGGGATACCACATGTGTGGGACTTTTTGAGAGCCTAGCCACGTACGGGGCCCCAAAAACCAAGCACCGCCTTCAGGATTTCTAATGGCGTAAATTTTTGATTTTACTCCTCACTACCCATCACAGTTTTGAAGGCCATAAAATGTCAATATAGCACAAAACCCCCCTAAATGACCCCATTTTGGAAAGTAGACACCCCAAGATATTTGCTGAGAGGCATGGTGAGTGTTTTACAGCTCTCATTTCATTTTGAAAATTAAGAAAGGAAATAGTTTTTTTTTTTCTTTTGTAAATTTTCTAAACTTTGTGACAAAAAGCGAGATCTGCAAAATACTCACCATACCTCTCAGCAAATAGTTGGGGTGTCTACTTTCCAAAATGGGGTCATTTGGGGGGGGTTTGTGCCATCTGGGCATTCCATGGCCTCCAAAACTGTGATAGGCAGTGAGGAGTGAAATCAAAAATTTACACCCTTAGAAAGCCTGAAGGAGGTGCTTGGTTTTCGGGGTCCTGTACGCGGCTAGGCTCCCAAAATGTCTCACACATGTGGTATCCCCATACTCAGGAGAAGCAACAGAATGTATTTTGGGGTGCAATTCCACATATAACCATGGTATGTTTGAGCAATATATAATTTAGTGACAACTTTTTGTACATTTTTTTTTTATGTCATTATACAATCACCTGGGACAAAAAAAAAAAATATTCAATAGGCTCAACATGCCTCTCAGCAAATAGCTTGGGGTATCTACTTTCCAAAATGGGGTCATTTGGGGGGGGGGGGTTTGAACTGTCCTGGCATTTTATGCACAACATTAGGAAGCTTATGTCACATCATCCACTCTTCTAACCACTTGAAGACAAAGCCCTTCTGACACTAATGCCCCATACACACAATCGTTTTTCATGCCGTTAAAAATGCCATTAAAAAAATGGCCATTAAAAATGATCGTGTGTAGGCTCCAGAGCATTTTTAACGACGTGAAAAACGGCCATTAAAAATTTCGAACATGCTCTCTTTTTTCACGTCGTTTTTCATGTCGTTTTTTTTAACGACGTGAAAAACGATAGTGTGTATGCTTTAACGACGTGAAAAAAAATGCGCATGCTCAGAATCAAGTATGAGACAGGAGCGCTCGTTCTGGTAAAACTAGCGTTCGTAATGGAGATAGCACATTCGTCACGCAGTCACGGACTGAAAAGCACGAGACTGAAAAGAGCGAATCGTCGCTCAACAAACTTTACTAACATGAAGGGTGGTGCCATTCGAACGGAACTTCCCCTTTATAGTGCCGTCGTACGTGTTGTACGTCACTGCGCTTTGCTTGATCGTTTTTTAAAATGATCGTGTGTACGCAAGACAGGCTTGAGAGGAAACATGAAAAAAAACGACGTGAAAAACGGCAAGAAAAAAAATGGCAAGAAAAACGATCGTGTGTATGGGGCATTATTGTTTACATGAAAACATTTTTTTTCTTTGCAAGAAAATTAATTTGAACCCCCAAACATTATATATTTTTTTAAAGCAAAGGCCCTACAGATTAAAATGGTGGGTGTTGCATTTTTTTTTCCACACAGTATTTGTGCAGCAATTTTTCAAACACATTTTTTGGGGAAAAAATACACATTTTTTAATTTTAATGTACTAAACCACACTATATTGCCCAAATGTTTGATGAATTAAGATAGATGATCTTAGGCCGAGTACATGAATACCAAACACGACATGCTTTAAAATTGTGCACAAACGCGCAGCGGTGACAAACTACATACATTTTTAAAAGCCTTTAAAGGTTACCACATTAGATTTACAGAGGAGGTCTACTGCTAAAATGACTGCCCTCTATCTGACCTTCGAGGTGATACATGCATGGTGCAATTGTTGTTTACATATGACGCCAGACCGACGCTTGCGTTCGCCTTTGGGTAAGAGCAGGGGGGGCAAGGGTTCCTTTTTATTTTTTTATTATTTAGTTTGCTTTTTTATTTTATTTTTAAACTGTTCCTTCCATTTTTTTTATTTTTTTTTACCATTTTTATTGTTATCTCAGGGAATGTAAATATCCCCTATGATAGCAATAGGTAGTGACAGGTACACTTTTTTAGAAAAAAATTGGGGTCTATTAGACCCTAGATCTTTCCTCTGCCCTTTAAGCATCTGACCACACCAAGATCGGTGTGATAAAATGCTTTTCCAATTTCCCAATGGCGCTGTTTATATCCGGGGGGGGGCATTCCCTCCCACTGCTTGTAAAAGCAGTCTAGAGGCTAGATATCTGCTAGGATTGCTTTTACATGAAAGCCGACCGCTTGCTGAAAATAATGATACCAAGATGATACATAAACCCGCAGGCATCATTCTGGTATAACCATTCAAAATCCAGCAACATACCAGTACTTTGCTGGTCCTTATTGGACATGTATTGTAATTAGTGTTGAGCGAACCCGAACTGTAAAGTTCGGGTCCGTACCGAACTTTAGCTTTTTCCCGAACCCGAACCCGGACTTTGCGCAAAAGTCCGGGTTCGGGTTCGGCAATCTAATTACGCATTTAGAAATGCTTCAGGGGCCAGCCAATCACCTTTTGATTAGCTGGTGTGCCCTTAGAGGCCATCATAGCCATGCCTACTAATGGCATGGCTGTGATTGGTCAGTGCAACATGTGACCCAGCTTCTATATAAGCTAGAGGCACACAGCACACACGTCACTCTGCTTCAGAATAGATGGGGAGAGGATCTTGGCTGCTGCTGTTGCTAATAGGGAGAGATTGTAAAATACATGAGGTAGTCCTGATTCTGCAATCTGAGGGAAAAGATAGAGAGATAGTGTAGTGTAGGGCCAGGTTCCTGTTGGTGCTTTCAGGGAGAGAGATATATTATATAGGAGTCCAGATTCAGAGATTAAAATCAGCGATCTGCATAGGTTTACCTGTTTGTGTTGCAGTGCACAGTCTTTTTACACTGCCATGAGCCCAGTGTCAGAGAAAATCTAACTTTTATCTGCAAGCTCAGTGCACCAGCACTGCATATTACGTTGAGAGATACACCGTTTCCATACTGTGGGTGTATTCTGCTCTTTGAAAAAGATCCATTTAGGGGAAAAAAAAAAAAGGCACGTTATTGTGCTCTTTTCCAAAAGACCCATAGGGCAAAAAAAGACCCGTTTAGGGCAAAAAAAAAATTTGCATTTTAATGTACGCTTGCAAAAAGAGCCATTCAGGGCCACAAAAAATAGTTTGCAGTGTGTTATACATAATTGGAGGTGTGTGAAATAAACAATTTCTATATAGTTTTCTCCTACTGTGCTATACTAAAAAAACTAATTTTTTTTTGAATAGCATTTTCTGCAGTTCTGTAGCTGTGCGATTCAGCGGTTATGTACTGTGGGTGTGTTCTGCTCTTCCAAAAGACGCCGTTTAGGGGCACAAAAAATAGTTTGCAGTGTGTTATACATATTTGGAGGTGTGTGAAAATAACAATTTCTATATAGTTTTCTCCTACTGTGCTATACCATCCAAGCCCCACCATCCAAGTGGACATACGGTAGCACATAGTAACAGGGCCCCTCACTTGGCTCGGCTTGAACCACGGATGGTGTGGCCTTCACCTGAACTCACCACGCAGGCGCCGTTCGTCTTGGGAGATTTTCGAAATCCCCTTGTCCTACATACTGAGCAAGTGCAGTACAGGGTGGACACTATTTGACGGGGGACAGAATTCGACACATCACCGGCCTTACCCAGCCATTGTTGTATTTTTTAACCAGTGTTGGCTACCTCGTGCTCCTCCACCGCCGCTTCCACCTACACAGCCACATCCACCGCCACCTCAACCTCCTACTCCATATGGACCTCGTCCTCCTAGGTCAAGATTATAATTTTTATTTTATTTTTTTGTAGCGCACAGATCCTTTCCACCTTACCTGCCTTTATGTTGTTGGCTCCTCGCAGGAGGGAGAAAGGCACACCGCACTACCAGCCCGTACCCTCCTATATAAAGAGGTTGAGTGGTGTACTTGACGGGCCGTGTCCACAGCCGGAGTCAAAACTCCTCCAGAGGATGATTCTCACCTCTACTGTAGGTAGAGGCAAGTCCTTTAATTCCCAGTAAAGTCAATGTCCACACCAGCTGAAATTACAACTCTTATTCTCTCATGGCAAAATAAACTCTACTCGGATAGAAAAGGTTAGAGCAAAGAAACAGGACAGCTTAAGGTGTGGAGGAGGTCCAAACACACAAACGTAGCACATTCACTTCACTGCTTAGGTTTCTCAAACAGTTTTAGGTGCACGGTCTCTGCCACAGACCTTGAGGTTGGTCTCTGCCACAGACTGGGTGTACAAGGCCCCTGCCACGGACCTGGAGAACTTTGGTCTCTGCCACAGACCAGGGTTTATAAGGCCCCTGCCACGGGCCGGGTGAATAAGGCCTCTGATACAGTCAAGATGACCTTGAGCTTCTCCTTCTACGAACCTAGCCCATATCAAGGGGAAGACATCTCTCCAGGGAGTCAACAGACCCTTCCTTCACCGTGACTCCCGCATCGGTCCATCAGAATGATCCTCCCTTCCCTGGAACATGGTCCCCTACACGAGGCGGCGCCCTAAGACTCCTCGACCCTTAGCGGACTCCAGACGAAGGCTCTGGACTCCAGGCTTTACTCCCGCACCTAGGCCTCCATACCCAGGGCAGCAGGAACTCCAGGATAGTACCTCACCCCGGGCTAAAGGTACCCGAGATGGAACAGGAACACATGCACCCAGGCCGAAGGCACCTGGGCGTGGACCCTACTGGACATCAGCCCCCAGGCCAAAGGTCTGCCCCTTTTATATGCTCTCCCGGCATGCACAGCAGGTTCCCCGCCCCGCCGTACTACTGCCAAGAGGGGACACAAAAGGCACAGCACTGTATCGGCGGTTCAACCCTAGCCTACCATGGCAGCGCCACCTGTAGGCCGCAGGGAACTGCACACCAATACTGTCCCCCGAGGACAAAATGGTCCATGAATCCTACAGAATTAGGGTGTTTGAGCCTATTTACCACTCAAACACTTCCCTTAAATTTAGCACCCCGCTACATTTTTATTTCAAAGTATTTTATTTTCCCACTAGCTTATCCATTAAATTGAATAATTTATTCCAGAAAGGGCGTATTCTGGGGCATTCCCACCATATGTGTGGCATCGTGCCGTTGAGTTTCTGAGGTTCTTAATGACTTCCCGTACCTCTTCTGCTGAAAAGGGGGCCTCCAGCATATTTTTTTATTTTATTTATGTTATTTTAAGTTATTTCCCTATCCACATTTGTTTGCAGAGCACTTGCCATGCTCTTAACAACATTTTGCTGCCATTTGCAGCCCTCTAGCCCTTTCCATTACTTTTTTAGAGCCTTTTTAGTCCTTAGAAGTCCGGGTCCCCATTGACTTCAATGGGGTTCGGGTTCGGGTCCGGGTTCGGGTTAAAGTTCGGTCCCGTCGAACCCGAACTTTTTTCCGAAGTTCAGCCGAACCCGTCGAACCCGAACATCCAGGTGTCCGCTCAACTCTAATTGTAATCTTTTTTTTCATGCAGCCTGTTGGCTGAACGAAAAAAAGAGATTGATCGGTGGGTATGTCCACCATTAGAATACCTCCCTTCATCCACCCACTTCTAATGATGGGCATACATGCACCATTTATATATGCCGAAGCATGGGGGCATCCTCCCGCAAAAAAGTTATGCCGCGTACACACGGTCGGACTTTTCCACGGGCAAGCCTCCGTCGGAATTTCAACCGTATGTACGCGGCATAAAAGGTTATGCCGCGTACACACGGTCGGACTTTTCCACGGGCAAGCCTACGTTGGAATTTTGACCGTATGTACGCGGCATTAGGAGCAAAATCGCACCTCCACCCCTGCTGCCCCCATGCTCCGGCATATATGCTCTTTTTTTAACTGTGGTGGTGAAATCACCTTCTACAGCGTTGGAGTCACAGCTTTATATATCGTGGGAGCAAACACTGTTGCTGTCAAGATAAATAAATCCGCGCTGCAACTGAATGGCGTACCTGCTAAGCAAATGATGGTTAACATTAAAACAAAGTAACATTACAGTATAACAGTAAAGCCTCATACACTCGTTGTTAAAAACACGTCGTTTTTCTCGACGAGATTCTTGTTAACCTTGAAGAGTTTCTCGTCAAGCTTTCCATGCGTACAGACAGACAATTCCAAATCTCGTCGTTGTTCTGCGCGGTCATGTCCAGCACGTACGGCGGCAGTATAAAGGGGAATATTAATTTCCCTGGCGCCACCCCTTGGGCTGCTTTTGCTGATCTCGTGTTACCGCGTGTGAAGTAAAAGTTTGGAAAGAGACGATTCACACTTTTCAGTCTTCGTGCTTTCAGTTCGTTTTCTGCGGTTCAGTTTGTGCTTGTGGGTTCGTATCTTGTCTTTCAGGGCGTGTAGGCAGGTCGTATCTGTTTTACAGTGCGTTCTTGCCCGTTCGTTTCTGAATTTCAGTTCGTTCTTCATAGGCCTTGCTGTTCTAAAGTGCGTTCTGTTCTGTACGTTCTGATAAGACGACCGTTTCCTAGCCATGTCGCGGGTACGTTCTCGTCGTCGAGTTCGTGCTGTGCGGGCGCTTGGTGTTGGTCTGCTTGTTTTGGACCAAGACGAGTCCATGAACGGGGTGAGGAGGAGTTCATGGACCAAGAATTGGTTGCTCCAGCGGGACCAATTCTGCCATATGCCTCTGCTGCGGGAGATCGTCGAGAATAATCCTGAGGACTACAGGAATTTTCTGCGGATGTCTGACCCCGTTTTTCAGCATCTGTTGGCTTTGGTGTCCCCCTATATTACCAGGCAGGACACCGTTATGCGGGAAGCCATCAGTGCTGAGCAGAGGCTCATCGCCACCTTACGTTACCTGGCGACAGGGAGAAGCCTGCAGGACCTGAAGTTCACGACAGGCATCTCCCCCCAGGCTCTGGGCCTCATAATCCCAGACACCTGTTCTGCCATTATACAAGTCCTGCAGGAGGACTATATTAGGGTAAGTTTTCTCCATTAACATCACATTTTATGTATTTCATGTATGATAATGTATTGTATTTCTTTCATCCTTCCCTAATTACCATGATTTTAATATGCTGAGAATGTCCCCTTTGTCCTCATGCATGCTGGAAGCTTTTAAATGCCCCTTTTTTCTCCTCCATGCATATTTCCCTTCACTAACCTCTCCAGCAATGGCGACTGCTGCTCCAAATGTTTGGGGGGCCACCCCCAAATTATATATATAAACTTCCTCCATTTTTGCGACTGTGCCTATTAAACGCCACAAGTTTGCCCTCTCCAATGCATCCATTTTGCCCCCTCCAATGCATCCATTTTGCCCCCTCCAATGCAGCCATTTTGTCTCCTCATATGCAGCCATTTTGCCTCCTCAAATGCAGCCAGTTCCCCCCCAGCCCTGCACTTACCTTCTTCTGGTCAGCGCCATCCTTCTTCTGTCCTTGATGTCTTCTCCTGCCCTCGATGTTGCATCAGCCAATCATGTTACCGGTAAACAGACTTGGTGAACATGATTGGCAGAGGAGTCTGTCAGTGTTTACCCAAGGAATGCCCCCCACCCCTGCGTCCCCTGGTTAACTTTTATGAAGCCAATTACATCCCTCAGGCTGTAATCGCCAAGGCTATTTGCCCCCCTGTCTCCGATAGGCAATTTTCACCCCAAAAATGCTGCAGTTATTCATATGGCCGTCGCTCAGCAGGGGGCCATCCACCTGAATAGTGGGCGGCATTGACAATACATAGGTTCATGCAAGGCATGAACCTATGTATTGTTCTGAGTGACGGGTGCAGGTGAGAGGGGTCAGTGCTCCAGCGCCCACTCTGGACACACCGCCACTGCAATGCTATCCTGTGGCCAAACACATTAACCCCCCCCACCCAAATTTGGTTATAATGGACCATCAGAGGGGGTGATGAATATGATACTTGAGCCTTCCATTATACTTTTAAAAAACACATTAAACTGAGATTTTTATTGATGTTGGCCTCGAATGTATTTTATTATAATCTGCTTGCAATGTTATGTGCAAAAGTACTAATATATTTTTATCTTGTTTGACTCCACAGCTTCCTTCCACGCCAAAGGAATGGCAGACTGTGGCATCGGAGTTTGCCACGCGGTGGGACTTCCCCAACTGCGGTGGAGCCATTGATGGGAAGCACGTCCGCATCGTGCCGCCACCCCCGTTCTGGGTCCTACTTCTTCAATTACAAGGGGTTTCATAGCATTGTGCTGATGGCGGTGGTGTCAGCACGGTATGAATTTCTCTATGTGGATGTGGGGAAGAATGGCCAGATGTCCGATGGGGGATCCTTCATCCAGACGGAGTTTGCCCTCCGTCTCCAGAGTGACGACCTTGCATTGCCACCGGATGCAGGGAATGTTGAAGGACTCCCCTTTGTTTTTTTGGCTGATGAAGCTTTCGGACTCGGACCGCACCTCATGAGGCCATTTCCCCAGAGGACCCTGACCCCAGAGAAGAGGGTGTTCAACTACCGGCTGGCCAGGGCCCGAAGAGTCATTGAAAATGCCTTCGGGATAATGGCCAGCCGGTTCCGCCTTTTTATGACTCCTATTCACTTGGCGGAGTACAAGATAAACTATGTCGTTTTATGCTGCTGTGTGCTCCATAATTTTCTGAGCCGAAAATCCAGTAATTATATGGCCTCAATATTGCCTGAGGCAGGACTTTCCTATGGCAATACCCTGCCGGGCCTCGAATCTGCCCGTCCTGGCTTGCCCCCCCAAAATGCCTGTGAGGTTCGGGAGAAATATATGGAATATTTCACGGGTAGGGGGGCAATTCCTATGCTAGGCCATGTCTAAAGATTTGTGGAGAAAGAACTCAATAAAAATCAGATTTAATCTTGTAACTTTTTTTGTTTCCTGTCTCCTAGTTTGTCTTATTGCATTTGTAGTGCCAAGTGTATTTTCTTTTAGTAAATACCAACCATTTCACTATGAACCACAAAAATATACACAAATAAGGTTAGAGCGTATTTGAAAAAGAAGCTACACTTTTTTTTTTTTCAAAAATGTTACTCTGTGCACATTCACACACATGGTAAATAGAACTTTTTTTTTATTTTTTTGGCTGGCCACAAACCGGCTTTTTTTTTTTTAAAGAAAATACAAAACCATCTGTAGCATTCAACAAACTACAACATTGGATACCTCTTGGCAATATGAGACATTCACTTACACAAAATATGTCTCAATCTGGCCGTCCTAATATGGGGTATTGGCACCCCTGGCCAAGCCAAAATTTGAATATGCACACAATTTGAAGTCATTTCCAATAGGGATTTTTGACTCCTGATCCCTATTGTCAACATGTGCTATCTGCCATCAGGGGAGATCAATGGACGTGTTTTGGGGGTGCAACCCCTTCTTCAGTTCACCTATTTGAGATACGAGGAAGGGGTTGCACCCCCAAAACCCGTACATGGATATCCCCAGATGGCAGATGGCACATGTTGACACACTGTGTGCATATTCAAATTTTGGCTGGATTGATTGTCTAAAAGATAAAAAAAGGGGGAAGAACAATATCTAACCAAAAATGGTTTGTATGAAAAAGATGACAAAAAAAATCATTTGGGTACAGTATTACACGACTGAGTAATTGTCATTCAAAGTGTGAGAGCGCTGAAAGCTGAAAATTGGTCCGGGCACGAAGGGGGTTTAGTGCCCAGTTGTCAAGTGGTTAAAGAAGGAAAATCATACTTACGTGATAGCTTACAGCTAATACAGGAAATTCAAGAGATAAAGGGCGCACAGAATTATCTACTGGTGACGGTAGATGTCAACTCCCTATATACCAGTATCATTCAGAAGGATGGATTACTGGGCGTGGAGAAAGCACTGCACGAAAACACAAGTATGAAACAACAACAAATAGATTTTATTTTGGAAGGTTTACAACTTGCTATGGAATGCAATTACTTTTGGTACAATAAAGCTTTTTTTGTTCAAACTAAGGGGGTAGCGATGGGGGCACGTTATGCTCCGAGTGTGGCCAACCTCCTCATGAATATGTGGGAGGAGGAGTATATTTACAAGAGAAGACTCCCCCAAATTAAGCTGTACCGAAGGTACATAGACGACCTAATCATACTGTGGGACGGTTCAGTGGAAACATTCCAACAGTTTCTCCAGAAATTGGATATAAATAGATATGGCCTTACTTTCACAGGCAAATGAAACCCACAAACAATTGATTACCTTGACTTGGAGATTTTTAAACAAGGTGAATCACTGCACACTAGAACCTTCTTTAAGGTCACAGACCATAATGGGTATATCCCTACCTCCAGCTGCCACCACCCTAAGTGGAAAGGTAACATCCCTAAAGGGCAACTGCTGAGATTGCAAAGAAATTGCAACTCAGTTGAAGACTTCCACATGCAAGCAGACCTAATCATCAGTAGATTCCAGGAGAAGGGATATAAAATAGAACATCTGATCAAGTTGAAGGAAGATATTTCCAAGATGGATAGACACTGTCTGTTGAATAAACCAAACAAAAAAGAAAACAAAATGGAAGTGGCGTTTATCACAGGGTTCAATAATCAACATAAGGAATTGGAACGCATAGTGAAAAAATATTGGCCTATTCTTAAAAAAGATCGAGTCCTCTCTACAATATTGCCTACAAAACCAGCCTTTGTGTACAGAAGGGCTCCATCCTTGCGTAATCACATTGTGCACAATGTCATCAACCCCCCCAAAGCAGTTAACATCTTCCCAGGGCTGAAAGGCTTCTATAAATGTCAGAGATGTCTGGCCTTTAGGGTGAGCAAAAGGCAACCACGCAGAAGGGAAACATTCAAATCCAGAACTGATCATAGGGAATACAAGATCCGTGAATTAATTACATGTAACAGTACTCATGTAACCTATGTTATAGAGTGCCCGTGCCATCTACAATACATAGGCCGAACCACACGCCCATTATGTGTACGTATAAGGGAACACATTAATAATATCAGGAAAGTGTTCCCAAAACACAACCTGTCTCGACACTTTGACGAATTCCATCATAGAGACCCAACTGGGCTTATCTTCTATGGAATTGATAGAATTAAGGATAACTGGAGGGGGGGCAACAAAGTAACCCTAGTATCCCAGAATGAAACTAGCTGGATATACCGGCTAGGGTCTCTGGTTCCTAAAGGGTTAAATGTAGACATTGACCTTAACTGCTTTATAGCTAACCCTTGACTCACTACATATATAATTTTATGGTCTACATATTCAAACACTCTCTCCCACCATTTTCCGTTTACCTGTCTACAATGTATCAATCTGCACTGGTTAAGATTACCCATAATCCCACATCTGGGCACATGCCCCTATATTGGGGTATTTGCAGACCCCTTTCTAAGTCTTTTCAAACATATCAGTTTGGGCAGATGTGCCCATTGGGGGCTTTTTGAGAGTATTCTCCAGCAACCCCCCTCCCTTTTCTAACGGCATTTAGAGAAGACTGGTGCTAGGTCTTCTGCTGATTTCTTATATTATATATATGGTCTACCCCCTTTTTTTTTTTTGGGGTAAGTTATGTTATAGAATTAATCAGGTGCAATTTTCTCTCATACATATGTAGAGCACCCCCAACTAAGAGAGCCGCTGAATTTAGTCTAGGGCCCTGCACACAGCACCGTCAACCCCCGGCAATTTACTCAACCCACTCTGGCACAGTTAGTCTAGGGTAATATCTCTTATACTCTATAGCCCTGTACACACGATCGGATATCCTATGGATTTTCGTCCGATGGATTTGTCCATCGGATATCCGATGAAACTGTTTTCCATCAGTCTTGCCCACACACCATCAGTCAAAAAACTGACCGTTCCAAACGCGGTGACGTAAAACACTCAGATGAGCCGAGAAAAATTAAGTTCAATGCTTCTGAGCATGCGTCGACTTGATTCTGAGCATGCGTGGATTTTTTATCCGATGGACTTGCCCATAGACGATCAGAGTTTTCGATCGTTTTTTTATCCATCGGAAAAATTTAAAACATGTTCTATTTTTAAAAACCGATGGAAAAAAGACCGATGGGTCCCATACACGATCGGTTTGTCTGATGAAAAGAATCCATCGGACGAAAATCCATAGGATATCCGATCGTGTGTACAGGGCTTATGGTAGAATTCAGACACCAATGCAAAGCGATTAAAGAATAACGAGTTTACTCTCTCTTAGTATAATAGATCAACAGTTATAACAAATCACACATGCTTCTTGCAGAGCCCTGCAGCGAATAGCATACTACACATTTGTGAAATACAGTAATGGCATACCACATGTAACAGCCGTTAACTAAGCGCCCTGTGACGCAGCAACTAAACTCTAACGCTTGGTCAGGCCTGACCCAGACTCTAAAACTCAGTCTCTAAAAGATGATTTCTTTGCATGCAAGTCTTTAATGGTGGTGCACATTCAGGAACACATTTGTAATCCACAGGTCAAAGTAACAACCCGGAACACTTCACTAGAGACCCTTTGACTCAGTTCTGCTATGGATCTCCAGTGGGGTCTCAAATATAAGCGGGTGGGCCTTGGCAGTCTGTAGGCCTAACAACAGTATAAAGTATATGGATTGAGCATGTGCTCGCTCGCCCCTCCGGACGCGATCCCAGTCCGGGACTTCCACCTGCTGTGTCTCCACACACAGCGTCTGCAGCGGTCGGGTCTCCGATCCAACAAAGGTTGAAGAATAACAAAGTCAGATGCCACCCAGGCTCGAAGTAGGGTGGAAGGCTCTTTGGTAGCTGCGTGAGGACCCAGGCTTCAGGCCTTGCACACCAGCAGATCCGCACAGGAGGACTTGTTCACCAAAGTCTCGTGTCCCAAAGAGGCCGACCCTAGCCTCGCCCCTTCCTTATATAGCTCCACCCATGAGTCTCTGGGTGCCAAATGGGGTTCTGGGTAAGGTAGTCCTGAGAGTCTTAAAGGAGACTCCGCTACACATATATGTCGATATGGCATATGGCTTAATTTTAGTGCCTTAACCACTTCCATACTGGGCACTTATACACCTTCCTGCCCAGACGAATTTTCAGCTTTCTGCGCTGTTGCACTTTGAGTGCTGGTTCACACTGGGGCGACAAACGCTCCGACATTAGGAGCTCATGTCGCATGACGTGTGAAAATCAATGTTTCCCTATGGGAGCCGTCTTAACTGGTCCGACACATGTCGGTCCGACATTAAAAATTCTCCCTGTACTACTTCTGTCCGACTTTGATCCGACTTCAGCCCATTGACTATCATTGAAGTCGGATCAAAGTCGGATCCTTGTCCTAACCATACGACTTTGGCATCCGACATTGTGATTACAGCAGCAGTAAAAGGAATTTATCTCACCCTGGGATTGTTTTGATTGGTCAAAGGACAAGTCAGACTAGCACAATGTCGGATCAAAGTAGTATCCTGTTCATGAATGTCGGATGGATGTCGGACCAATGTCGGACCAATGTCGGACCAATGTAGGACAGATGTCGCAGAGCAAAGTAGGATGAAAGTCGTGTCGTATAGTGTGAACCCAGCCTATATGACAATTGCGCGGTCATGCTACACTGAACCCAAAACTACATTTTTATCATTTTGTTCCCACAAATAGAGCTTTCTTTTGGTGGTATTTGATCACCTCTGCGATATTTATTTTCTGCTAAAAAAAAAGACTGAAAATTTTGAAAAAAAAAATGTTTTTTTTTGTTTCAGTTACAAAACTTTGTAAATAAGTACGTTTTATCCTTCACTGATGGGCACTGATGGGGCTGCACTGACGGGCACTGATAAGGCGGCACTGATGGGCACCGATGAGGCAGCACGGATGGGCACTGATAGGCGGCACGGATGGGCACTGATAGGCGGCACGGATGGGCACATGTAGGCGGCATGGATGGGCACAGATAGGCGGCACGGATAGGCGTCACGGATAGGCGGCATGAATGGGCACGGATAGGTGGCACGGATGGGCATGGATGGGCACTGATAGGTGGCATGGATGGGCACTGATAGGTGGCACTGTACTGTAATGTTTTGTACTAATGGATGCCAATCAGTGCCAAACAATAATGCCTGCCAATCAGTGGTGCCCATTGTGGGCACTGATTGGCATCCATTGTGGGCACTGATTGGCATCCATTAGGCATATCTAATTGGCATCCTTGGTGGTCTAGGGTGGCATACCTTAAGGTGGGCATCCCTGGTGGTCTGGTGGCATCCCTGGTGGTCCAGTGTGGGCATCCTCGGGGGGGGCTGCGCTGATAATGGATCAGCACAAACCACCCCTGTCAGAGGAGCAGCCGATCGGCTCTCCTCTACTCGCGTCTGACAGGCGCGAGTGAATAAATTTAAATGGAAGTTTGGGACTTTGAGTGAGACTGTAGACATGGTGTAGGTAAAAAAGGTACATGTTTATTCAAAATAAAACGCATGAACATCTTCAAACAGAAATCACATAGAAGGAAAAACATTCTGGTTGATGCGATTCCCTAGAGTTACACACACATATGGGTATGCACAATATAAGCAACAAGGTACATCAGTGTGTGACCAGGTGCCACACAGTGATCCGTATGGATAATGGAATACATTTTGTGAATTACATATGTACAGATATCACATGGCAACAAACGCTAAAAACATGAAAAAATTAGCATATAAAACCAGTAAGAGCATAAGTAAATGATTGTGTTATCAACTGAGTTGATGCGTTTTCTGATTGCCCGACGCGTTTCGTGTATAAGTTACACTCTTCAGGGGCTAATGCTCAGGACATCTAAAAAATATAATACAGTGTAAATAACTAAATCTGGTTGCTGGTCAAAGGAAATAGGTGATGGAACACAAAAGCCCATCTTGGGTACTTACCTGGAATCTGGTACAATGGGTGTGGTACATATGGAGCCCTGACCAAAGATAAGTCCGTCATGGGAGCTGAGGTGATATATAGCCGCACTTAGGCAGGGTGTACTATCGCAGCCCTCCCAAGAACACCGGAACATGCAGTGTTGATGTTAATAATAAAAATTTAACCAGACGTGGCTGGCAAGGGCAATCTAAAATAATAACACAAAAAATAAAAATGTCAAAACATGTTCATGCCCGGGGAGGGAAGGACCACAATGGGGAAATAAAGGGTGAAATGACCTGAGGCTCAAATCCCAGGAGTCCCAAAAATGCAGGGACCGATCCATGAACCATGCAGTATGGCGTCTCAGGATAGTGGTGGAGGTGTATTTGGGGAAGGTTCATATAAGAGCACTCCACACAGGTGCAGGCTAATCATCACCAGCATTGTGTAGGCAATAGAGAACACCCCACACACACAGGTGCAGGCTAATGATCACCAGCATCATGCAGACAAAGCGTAAGCCAGGAGGAACCCCCGACGTGGGTGGGGGAACGCCCACGGAGGAGCTCGTGTCTCCAAGCTGCGCCGGCTGAGATGGATGAACGCACGCTCAGTGTCAAGACGCCAACATGTGACGTCCCACGCTGGGCGGGACGCATGACGCCAATGCGCTGTGTGCCCAGGCCCCACCATCACACAACCCACCGCCCGTATGGGCGGGGGAAGGGGACAGCGAAGCGGACGCGCAGAGCGCATCGCAGCTCCCAAATGACAGACATAAAAAAGCCAGGGACATGCATAAGACCAAACCCCAATCCCAGAACCATGGTAAAACGCATGTATGCTGCCCATTCTCATGGACATGGATGAACCATGTCCTGAGAGAGCACAGCCTCAAATTAGGCACATTACCTAATGGGGATTAGCAACCTAACACCTGGGTGGCAGGGGAAAACTGCCTACCCTGTCTAACAGTCTCCATCCCTATTGAAAGAACGCAAGGGGGGGCGGAGTTTGGGACTTTAAATGAGGCGCATATGTCGTGCATCTCCATCCCTGATTTGAAAAAATATAAATGGAAGTTTGGGACTTTGAGTGAGACTGTAGACATGGTGTAGGTAAAAAAGGTACATGTTTATTCAAAATAAAACGCATGAACATCTTCAAACAGAAATCACATAGAAGGAAAAACATTCTGGTTGATGTGATTCCCTAGAGTTACACACACATAAGTATGGGTATGCACAATATAAGCAACAAGGTACATCAGTGTGTGACCAGGTGCAACACATTGATCCGTATGGATAATGGAATAAATTTTGTGAATTACATATGTACAGATATCACATGGCAACAAGCGCTAAAAACATGAAAAAATTAGCATATAAAACCAGTAAGAGCATAAGTAAATGATTGTGTTGTCAACTGAGTTGATGCGTTTTCTGATTGGCTGACGCGTTTCGCGTATAAGTTACACTCTTCAGGGGCTAATGCTCAGGACATCTAAAAAATATAATACAGTGTAAATAACTAAATCTGGTTGCTGGTCAAAGGAAATAGGTGATGGAACACAAAAGCCCATCTTGGGTACTACCTGGAATCTGGTACAATGGGTGTGGTACATATGGAGCCCTGACCAAAGATAAGTCTGTCATGGGAGCTGAGGTGATATATAGCCGCACTTAGGCAGGGTGTACTATCGCAGCCCTCCCAAGAACACCGGAACATGCAGTGTTGATGTTAATAATAAAAATTCAACCAGAGGTGGCTGCCAAGGGCAATCTAAAAAAATAACACAAAAAATAAAAATGTCAAAACATGTTCATGCCCGGGGAGGGAAGGACCACAATGGGGAAATAAAGGGTGAAATGACCTGATGACAGACGCGAGTGAGGAAAAGCCGATGACCGTCTTTTCCTGTTTACGCTGTGATCAGCCATGATTGGACACGGCTGATCACGTGGTAAAGAGTCTCCGTCGGAGACTCTTTACCTAGATCGGTGTTGCTGGGTGTCAGACTGACATCCCGCAACAACGATCGCCGCGATGCGCGCCCCCGGGGGCGCGCAGCGGCTCAATATCCTGAAGATGTCATATGACGTCCAGTCAGGATATTGAAACCACTTTGCCGCCGTCAATTTGCTATAGGGCGGGCGGCAAGTGGTTAAAGTTGATAACTGGTACTAGTAATTCTTGACACATATTTCTTTATTATTCTTACTTTATTTGCTACAAGCTGGTAAGATATATGGCGTAATTTAAGTGCTTTAAGATAAATATTTGATAATGGTAGTTTTTCACATATATTCACTTGTGTACACTTTTACTTGGTAGTAGCTGGCTTTGCTTAGAAAGTCTCTGCTGCAGTACCTCCTCCTCACCACAGAGGGATGTTCATGAATGTTAAGCCTTATGGTGCCATATGGTATTAGCCCTCGTATAATACCTCCCTATTTTAGTTTTACCCCCCTTTTTTTGGGTAAGTTATGTTATAGAATTAGCCAGGTGAAATTCTCTCATACATATATGTCACTATGGCATATGGCTTAATTTTAGTGCCTTAAAATTGATAACTGGTACTAGTAATTCTTGACGCATATTTCTTTATTATTCTTACTTTATTTGATATAAGCTGGTAAGATATATAGCATAATTTAAGTGCTTTAAGATAAATATATTCTAATGGTAGTTTTTCACATATATTCACTTATTTACGCTTTTACTTGGTAGTAGCTGGCTTTGCTTGGAAAGTCTCTGCTGCAGTACCTCCTCCTCACCACAGAGGGATGTTCATGAATGTTAAGCCTTATGGTGCCATATGGTATTAGCCCTTGTAAAATACCTCCTATATAGTTTTAAAATGTTTTGATTACATAGTTTTTATTGCAATCCCTTGCATCTTGTACAGAGAGTAGAGCCACAGATCCTATTGAACCATCCAGGGTTAAGAAAACGAATTTGTTTATATTATAGTTCTCCCACAGTGGGCTGTATTACTGACCTTCTCCTTATCTGATTGGAAGATCCGGTATTTTTTGGGGGCGGGTTTGTTGTGGCTCACCTCTCTTAAGCGTCATGGCATAACACTATGGTACCGCCTCAGAAGACGTTCAATACGAAACGTGCGTAAGGCGGAACCACGCACATCACGCTGTGTCCATCCGGGTACCTGAGTCATACGGATACTGTGGAGCTGTATTTCCGAAATTACCATGCCTTGGAGGCAGCCTTTTATGTTTTGATTTTAACTTTATTTTAATAAACTATCCGAATTTTACTGCACTATGGGAGCCTATCACTTTCTTTACTGAGGGCACTGGACAATCGCTGTTTGTCAACCAAATCATCTCTGGATGTGAGAAACCAAGGATTCTTTGGAGACCCGCTGTGGATACATACCATATCCCGGAAGTAACAGATCAGGAAATCTGGACCCCACCTGGATCCAGCCGTATATGCTGTCTACCCCTGTAGGGGTGCGAGGAGCTGGTGAGTAGGGACCCTTGAGAAGGAGCATCTGTCAAAGTCACTGGAAGATTTTTTTGTAATTTAATTAGTTTCACTGTGGACACTTTGAAATCACCATACACTGTGTGGACTATAAATTGATTTATTTGGACATTTTATAACCATTTGGTTCACAATATTTGAGGAATCAATTCCCCCTTTTTGGTCACATGCATATCTATTGTGGTATATGACCCTTATGCAATTTAGCTAACTCACAGATACATCTAGTATTATTTATATTATTGAATATTTTCTGGCACTATTTTTGTTTAATACACTATTATCGTACCTTACATAGGGGCAATCCCAGCCTTTCATTGTGTTATCAGGCCTCTATTGGCTTTGGGAGGTGTGGAAGGTTTAGTCATTTATTATATTTTTTCACCCACTTGTACTGTTATCTCCCCACCGCAGGGGACTTTGGTTCAATGATTGGAACCCAGTAACCTTTTGGGGTGACAAGCAACTAGTCCCGATATTTCCATCTCCTTTTTATTTTTGAATAATATTAGCCTATCTTTATCTTTTGGGTCACACCTGAAGAGTGAGCAGCGCCACACCCCACAGCAATTTTTTTCATATACTGTATGCAGCACTCTGCTACTAAGCTGCATTTACACTGTTGTGGTTTGTTAACACATGCATGTTAAAAGACAGTATTCCTGTGCTGTGTATTGGCCTAGGCTGGCAAAAAAGCTGCCCCCCGCACACAAAACACCCCCCCTCCTCCCACAAACACAGTCCCCTGCAGCTTATGATCAAACTGCATTGATGGGCATTAATAGACTGCACTGATGGGGAGGCACTGACGGCACTGGTGAAGCTGCATTTATGGGCACTGATGAGGCTGCATTGATGGGCACTGATGAGGCTGCATTGATGGGCACTGATGAGGCTGCATTTATGGGCACTGATGAGGCTGCATTGATGGGCACTGATGAGGCTGCATTGATGGGCACTGATGAGGCTGCATTGATTAGGCTGCATTGATATGCAATGATGAGCCTGCATTGATGGTCACTGGTGAGGCTACATTGATGGGCACAGGTGAATCTGCATTGAAGGGGTGTGGTTTACAGATGACAGGACAGGCCTTAAACATGAAGGGGTGTGGCCTTGACAGGAAGGAGTGGACCATATTTAAATTAGGAGGTTCATGAGTTTAGTCAGGCCTAGGGCAACACAAAACCTAAATACACCACTGCATTATTCCATGCATTAACATGCATTGCAAAAAATGCAGCTTCTTTACTTCATTGGGCTACTTAATTCTGCAAAACCTACCAAAAAAAAGGTGCATACAGAGCCCTCCTCACATCAGCGTCCCCAAGCAGCGGCGATCTCCTTCATTACAGTGTATCATGTCCCCAGCAGCAGCAGCTACAGTTCCTTTCACATGTGTTCAGTGGAGAGAGGCGGGGCTGTGCAGCCAATAGGCTTCAGTGTACAAGAGAATTGTCCACTGTACACTGAAGAGAGCAGCCGATTGACTGCCCCTCCCCTCTCCTCTGAAAACAAGGAGAATTTGCGGCGGTCATCTTTTTGTAGCCCGCCGGTCATTTTTTGCTTAAAACATTACAGATTTTCCCGGGACAAAAGCAAAATCCCGGGAAATTATACGTAACGAGCTCCGATCGGGATGAGGGTCCCAAAATTGTGATTGTCCTGGAAAAATCGGGACTGTTGGCAAGTATGCTCCTGCTACCTCTAGTGTAGTCTTCGTACATTGTCTGTGCTGTGCCACCCTGCAAATCTACCTTCCATTCAGTAAAAGCATAAAAGGCTAGTAGTCAGACTGCCCAGTTGGGGGAAGCAAAGTCTATAACTACCATGAGAGGATTGATGTTTTACCTCTGATCAGTGCTGGGACAAGGTCTCCCAGTGCCCAGGGCGAAGATGCCAAATGACCAAAAAAGGGGGGGGTTAAAAATCCAAGAATCCACCTCCAAAGAGTGTAATAATTCACTCAATTAGAGAACTTAGCCAATTCATCCGTTAGGGCGGGATACCTCCCCAGTTAAGCAAAAACTGTATATTCAAAATGATAGTGGATGGGACGAAGATTGTCCCTAGAAAGCAAAACGAAGGGGCGGGTCAACAATGGCTTTACAGTATAAAATTATTTAGACTTTATTGATGAAAAAAGGGTATACACACTATAGATTGTGGTATATGTAAGGCAACACTCTATCCTATTCAGAACAGATCTTCTCACTATACCCAACCAAAAAATTTAAATTATACTGCAGTAAACAACAACGTTATCTAAAATTACAAGGCACTACAGCAGGTAAAACCAGTCCCCGTTCTCCAGGTGGAAGTAGCGCATGAAGCTACTTTAGGGTTTAATTTTCTAAGGCAAAAAATAAACGTTAACATTTTTGCAGACTTTGCTTACGCCCCAAGTCTCAGTGATGTAAAAGATATATATGCTAAATTTCAAGAAGTTTGGATAATATTTAGAGGTTGCACACTTTGATCTGTTTTGTAAAAGTAGGCAAAAAATAAGATTTTTCAATGTTAATTACTTTTATTGGGAAAACTAGAAATCACAAACTTAAAATACTATTAAAACTATACACTAAGATTAATAGGTAATATGATAGGCAAAACATTTGTTATATTAATCAACTTTGAACGATGCAATACCTTGTTTAGTCCGCTTGGTGATGACTTTTCTGTGATGCTCGACTACCCTCAACAAGAATTGTTTTTGTTGTTCATCCCTGACCGATTCGTTATACTTTTTTATCGGAGCAATTCTTCTTTCTGCGGTATCATTGACAACCTTAAGAGCGTTCACATGGCTTCTCAGAGAATCACTGCAGTATTCTGTCACGTCGTGGATCCCAAACAATTCAAAGAACGTCTTTGTTTTTTTGGGGGTTTTTTCCATAAAATTTTCTTTTTTTGAAAAGTAAGAAGTCATTACAGAAATTTTGAACAACAGTTAATGATGAGTTATAGAATTGTAAAATACCATTACATAGAGAATACATTCTCTTCACTTCAGCATGGGATTGTTCATGGTGAGGAGGCAGGGACTACCCTGTATATTTATATGTATTAGGGTTTGGCTAGGTGCAGTAACATCGAGGGAGAATCGGGATATGGTTGGGTATAACAGAGGTTGGTTGGAGTTGTGTTAGAGGGGGAGCTTGTCAAGCATATGGTACTAATGTGGATTAACTCCCTGTGAGCGTAGGTATGGACATTGAGTGAAATGAGGAGTATGATTCAGTCCTATGCCTAGCTTCCGGAGTGGGTAATTTTAGTCTATGCGGAGTGAAGGGGAAGTACAGATATGTGGGCGTTTAAGTAAGATTGCTGGAGAAGAAGAAAGGGGAAGAGGAAAGGAAAAAGAGGGGGGGGAGGTGGGGGATGGGAAGAGTAGGGAGAATAGGGGGGGAGTGAGGGGGAGAGTGGGTCAGTGGCTGTCTCTGACTTCCCTCATCTGCTTGTAATTGGGAGGAGGGGATCCGAATAAGAGAATAGGCGTGTGTGGCGAAGTGGCGGTCATGAAAGGGGAAGAGGGAAATTTGCGAGAGGTGGTGTGCAGGGGCTATTATGGATCAGATGGTTCTTTAAGTGTTTGGGTTTAGTATGTTTGTGAATTTGGATGTCGTCTGGAAGTGCGTCCAATAGGCCCATATTTTGCTGAATTTTGTTGGAGTGTCACGTGCAATATGAATGAGGTTTCCCATCTCAGCTACTTTGCAGATTCTGATAAACCATTCCCTGAGTGTGAGCGGCTGCACTGAGTTCCAGTGCAGGGGGATACACTGTTTAGCTCCATTGATCATGTGCATTGCTAGAGATTTGTGGTAAGATATATGTGGTAGGGGCGAATGATGGAGGAGGAATTGGGCCGGGGAGAATTCAAGATCATATGATGTGACTTGGGAAGTGATGCAGCATACTTCTTTCCAGAAGGTTTTTAGAGATGCGCAAGACCACCATATGTGGAGCATAGTGCCTCTGTCCTTTTGACATCTCCAGCAGGTTTCTGGGGTAGCGGATTTAAATTTGTGAAGAAGGATCAATCTGGATTGGATTTTATATCCATTTTCCTGGGTAGTGACGTTGGCCGACCCTTTGTGTATATTCAGGAATACTTGTTCCCATTGATCTGTCGAGAGTGAGACAGAGAGATCTTTCTCCCAGCTTTTGCAAGCTGGACTTTCATTAGCCTGTGTGTCAGCGAAGAGGAGTTCTTGTGTGGTAGATATCAAGTGGGATTGTGGTGTCGATTGAGAACACAACTTTCGAATGGGGTAAGTTGTCTTGAACATTGCGAATCTGTGTCTAGAGATTTCAGATAGTGAGCGAGCAGAAAGTATGTCCAGGTGGGGATGGGTGGTTTCTCAAGTTGGGTGGAGATTTGGGATGCGGTTAGGGGCTTTCCCTGGCGAAAGAATTGATGGTCCTGATTTGGCTATCTGACCAGTTGTCGGCAAGGTAATGGCGTTGCATACCTGGTGGGAAGTTAGGGTTTAGTTTCACTGGGGATAGTGGACTGGGGATTGAGGATACAGAGGTTTGATTGCATGTTCATTTGAAGCAGCGTAAGGTAGGTCCTATTAGGGGATGGGAACGTATGTCAGGGGGATGTGGGTTGGGGATATCCACAGGAGAGATTCCAGGGGCAGGTCTGTGAAGGATGCTTCCAGGGAGACCCAGTCTTTGTGTGGGGCATGGGCATTCCAGTCTACTATCCTTGTGAGGTTTGTAGCGGTGTAGTAGTTTAGGAGGTTCGGAAGACCTATACCTCCAAGTCTTTTTGGTCGGGTGAGCTGTAAGAAGCTAATTCTGGGTTTGCGGTCTCCCCATAGAAATTTGGAACAAATATTTCTGTATGTTTTAAAGAGGGCAGGTGGGATTTGTATAGGGACTGTCTGTAATATGTATAGCATTCTCGGTAGAGCATTCATCTTTAGGATTGCTGCTCTGCCGAACCAAGAAAACAGCGGTTTGTTCCAGGTTTTGAGTTCAGAGGTCAGTTTATTGAGGAGAGGGATGTGGTTCTTCATGTATAGGTCTGAGAGTTTGGATGTGAGCTGTGTACCCAAGTAAGTGATAGAGTCATGTTTCCATTGAAATGGGAAATTTGCTTTGCATTGATCTACCAGGTGTTGGGGTAGGGATATGTTGAGGGCAAAGGATTTTGAGAAGTTGATTTTTAGGTGGGAGATAAGATGGAAGAATCTGAATTCAGATAGTAGGATTGGTAAGGAGGTCAATGGGCTCGTTAGGAATAGCAAAATGTTGTCAGCGAATGCGGCATATTTATATTCCTTTTCAGGAGTTCGAGTTCCCTGAATGTCTGGGTTGAGTCTCAACTTACAAAGGAATGGTTCTAGCGTGAGTACGAAAAGGATAGGGGATAGGGGGCATCCCTGTCTTGTTCCATTACAGATGGGGAAGGCACTCGACGGAGTGTTGTTGACCCTTACTTTAGCTGACGGGCCTGCGTACAGTGACATAATCAGTCCGGACATATGAGGGCCTAGGCCAATGGCTTGCAGGACCGCTTCCTTCCAAATTTACTTTATTTATTCATAGGACATATTCCAAGATATACATCTGACATAACATAACTTTATCATTTAACATATCATTAAAATAACTCATAATATTTGAAAATAAAAAATTGTTATTATTATCCCGTTTTCCAAGATATCCTCTCTGTTTCTCATTATTAACAGGTAAATATTATCTGATGTCTATACATATATCTCTCTTCTTTAACGCCTCCGGAGTGTAGTTAGCAGTCTCCCACCACCGCCCTCTCCCCACTCCGTGGTCGGTCCCATTCCATTTTCTAACCCAAAATAACCCCAAAAACCCAATAGGCTTACCAAAACCCCAAATCCCCCCCCCCCCCAAAAAAAAAGAAAGAAAGGAAGGAGCAAAACACGCCGGAGACTGAGACTCTTAAGGGTCCTCCTAATTATTGTCATAAAGGGTTCTCCCTTCTTCCAAGAGTACAAAATCATTCCATTCTGACCAGATCTGTCGTGCTGAAAATACCAAGTCTTCTAGTCTACTAATTTCTTTAGCCTTGTCTAACCACATCCTTACTGTCGGTGATAGTACTGATTTCTAGGCTTGTGCAATTCGTTTCGTAACGAATCGAAATTCGTCCGAATTTAGCAACTTTCGGACATTCGGAAGCATTCGAATTTCCGAACAAAGCATATACGAATAAAACCGAATCCAAAATAAATTATATCGCAAAATAGCGAATGCCCGAATGTCTTCGGCATAATTCGTTATGGAAAAAGTTACGAATGTACGAATCCATTCGAAGCACAATAACACTCACTCTGCTCTCTGCTTCTCCCTCACCATGCTGAACTCCCTCTCAAAATGGTTTACAGGGGCGGAGGCTATAGCCGCATGTAAAAAACGAAAGTAAAATACAAGATTTCGAATCGTTACAAATAACCGCTATGTATTTAGAAAAGTACAAATCCATTCGAAGCACAATAACACTCACTCTGCTCTCTGCTTCTCCCTCACCATGCTGAACTCCTTCTCAAAATGGTGTACAGGGGCGGAGGCTATAGCCGCATGAAAAAACGAAAGTAAAATACGAGATTTCGAATCCATTCGAAGCACAATAACACTCTGCTCTGCTCTCTGCTTCTCCCTCACCGTGCTGAACCCTCTCAAAATGGTGTACAGGGGCGGAGGCTATAGCCGCATGTAAAAAACGAAAGTAAAATACAAGATTTCGAATCGTTACAAATAACCGCTTTGTATTTAGAAAAGTACAAATCCATTCGAAGCACATTAGGCATAATAGGGCAGCGTCGTTGTGAGAGAGACACGGAAAATTCCGAATCAACAAACTCAAAAAAAGTTACGAAAGTAGGAGTTGTGTCCAGAATCAACGAAAAACAATGTACCCTACCGAAAGTACGAATTATAAATCAACTAAAAATTCAACGAAAAATGACGCTTGCGAAAATACGAATTAGTCCGAACACGAAAAATCCCGTCTAGCAAAATTACGAATGATTACGAATCAACAGGACCGAAAAGAAACGAACCGAAACTAAACAAATTTTTCCGTTGTGCACAAAAAACGAACCGAAACTAAACAAATTTTTCCGTTGTGCACAAGTCTACTGATTTCCACCTCAGAGGGATGCACGCCCTTGCCGCCTCCAAGAGGTGGCCAATAAAAGATTATTTATTTGCTTTCTCTGGTATATAAGATTTATGTAAAAGATAAAAGGCCGGATCCTCTGGTAGTGTATGGCCAGTAAACCTCTGGACCGTATGTCCCACCACCGTCCAAAAATGTTTTAACCACTTAAGCCCTGGACCAATACGCAGCATAAAGACCAGAGGTGATTTTACAATTTGGCACTGCGCTGCTTTAACTGGAAATTGCGCGTACATGCAATGTTGTACCCAAACAAAATGTGTGTTCTTTTCTTCCCACAAATAGAGCTTTCTTTTAATGGTATTTGATTGCCTCTGCGATTTTTTATTTTTTGCGATATAAACGGAAAAAGACCGAATATTTTGAAAAAAAACTATATTTTCTACTTTTTGTTATAAGAACAATTGAATAAACTCAATTTTAGTCATTCATTTAGGCCAAAATGTATTCAGCCACATGTCTTTAGTAAAAAAAAAATTCAATAAGCGTATATTTATTGGTTTGCGCAAAAGTTATAGCGTCTACAAACTAGGGTGCATTTTCTGGAATTTACACAGCTTTTAATTTATGACTGCCTATCTCATTTCTTGAGGTGCTAAAATGGCAGGACAGTACAAAACCCCCCAAATGACCCCATTTTGGAAAGTAGACACCCCAAGGAAATTGCTGAGGCATGTTGAGCCCATTGAATTTTTTTTTTTGTCCCAAGTGATTGACTAATGACAAAAAAAAAAATGTACAAAAAGTTGTCACTAAATGATATATTGCTCACAAATGCCATGGTTATATGTAGAATTGCACCCTAAAATACATTCTGTTGCTTCTCCTGAGTACGGGGATACCACATGTGTGGGACTTTTTGGGAGCCTAGCCGCGTACGGGACCCCGAAAACCAACCACCGTCTTCAAGATTTCAAAGGGCATAAATTTTTGATTTCACTCCTCACTACCTATCACTACCTATCACAGTTTTGAAGGCCATAAAATTCCAAGATGGCACAAACCCCCCCAAATGACCCCATTTTGGAAAGTACACACCCCGAGCTATTTGCTGAGAGGCATGTTGAGCCCATTGAATATTTTTATTTTTTTTGGCCCAAGTGATTGAATAATGACAAAAAGAAAAAAAAAATGTACAAAAAGTTGTCACTAAATGATATATTGCTCAAACATGCTATGGTTATATGTGGAATTGCACCCCAAAATAAATTTTGCTGCTTCTCCTGAGTACGGGTATACCACATGTGTGGGACTTTTTGAGAGCCTAGCTGCGTACGGGGCCCCAAAAACCAAGCACCGCCTTGAAGGGCATACATTTTTGATTTCACTCCTCACTACCTATCACAGTTTCGAAGGCCATAAATTGGCAAAATAGCACCAAACCCCCCCCAAATGACCCAATTTTGGAAAGTAGACACCCCAAGCTATTTACTGAGAGGCATGCTGAGTCCATAGAATATTTTATATTTTGCCACAAGTTGCGGGAATATGACAAACTTTTTTTTTTTTTGCACAAAGTTGTCACTAAATGATATATTGCTCACACATGCCATGGGCATATGTGAAATTACACCCCAAAATACATTTTGCAGCTACTCCTGAGTACAGGGATACCACATGTGTGGGACTTTTTGAGAGCCTAGCCGTGTACGGGGCCCCAAAAATCAAGCACCACCTTCAGGCTTTCGAAGGGTGTAAATTTTTGATTTCACTCCTCACTGCCTATCACAGTTTCGGAGGCAATGGAATGCCCAGATGGCACAAACCCCCCCCCCCAAATGACCCCATTTTGGAAAGTAGACACCCCAAGCTATTTACTGAGAGGCATGTTGAGTCAATAGAATATTTTATATTTTGCCACAAGTTGCGGGAATATGACAAACTTTTTTTTTTTTGCACAAAGTTGTCACTAAATGATATATTGCTCACACATGCCATGGGCATATGTGAAATTACACCCCAAAATACATTTTGCAGCTTCTCCTGAGTACAGGGATTCCACATGTGTGGGACTTTTTGAGAGCCTAGCCGCGTACGGGGCCCCAAAAACCAAGCACCGCCTTCAGGATTTCTAATGGCGTAAATTTTTGATTTCACTCCTCACTACCCATTACAGTTTTGAAGGCCATAAAATGCCAACATAGCACAAAACCCCCCTAAATGACCCCATTTTGGAAAGTAGACACCCCAAGATATTTGCTGAGAGGCATGGTGAGTGTTTTACAGCTCTCATTTCTTTTTGAAAATTAAGAAAGGAAATAGTTTTTTTTTTCTTTTTTAAATTTTAAAAACTTTGTGACAAAAAGCGAGATCTGCAAAATACTCACCATACCTCTCAGCAAATAGTTGGGGTGTCTACTTTCCAAAATGGGGTCATTTGGGGGGGTTTTGTGCCATCTGGGCATTCCATGGCCTCCAAAACTGTGATAGGCAGTGAGGAGTGAAATCAAAAATTTACACCCTTAGAAAGCCTGAAGGCGGTGCTTGGTTTTCGGGGTCCTGTACGCGGCTAGGCTCCCAAAATGTCTCACACATGTGGTATCCCCATACTCAGGAGAAGCAACAGAATGTATTTTGGGGTGCAATTCCACATATAACCATGGTATGTTTGAGCAATATATAATTTAGTGACAACTTTTTGTAAATTTTTTATTTTTTTTGTCATTATTCAATCACCTGGGACAAAAAAAAATATTCAATGGGCTCAACATGCCTCTCAGCAAATAGCTTGGGGTATCTACTTTCCAAAATGGGGTCATTTGGGGGGGGGGGTTGAACTGTCCTGGCATTTTATGCACAACATTAGGAAGCTTATGTCACATCATCCACTCTTCTAACCACGTGAAGACAAAGCCCTTCTGACACTTTTTGTTTACATGAAAACATTTTTTTTCTTTGCAAGAAAATTTATTTGAACCCCCAAACATTATATATTTTTTTAAAGCAAAGGCCCTACAGATTAAAATGGTGGGTGTTGCATTTTTTTTTCCACACAGTATTTGTGCAGCAATTTTTCAAACACATTTTTTGGGGAAAAAATACACTTTTTTTAATTTGAATGTACTAAACCACACTATATTGCCCAAATGTTTGATGAATTAAGAAAGATGATCTTAGGCCGAGTACATGGATACCAAACACGACATGCTTTAAAATTGTGCACAAACTCGCAGCGGTGACAAACTACATACATTTTTAAAAGCCTTTAAAAGCCTTTACAGGTTACCACATTAGATTTATGCCGCGTACACACGATCAATTTTTTCGACGGTGAAAACACAGTCGAGAAAATCGACGTTAAAAACGAGGAACAGCTTGTTCCCCCCAAACACGGCCGTTTTAAATGTCATTTTTTTTTTGGTCGGAAAAAACGACCGTGTGTGGGCTCCGCGGCAGTGTTTCCCTATGGGAAACACTGTCGCGGAAAACATGTCGAAAAAAACGACGAGAAAAATTAGAACATGTTCTAATTTTTCTCGTAGTTTTTAATGCCGTTTTTCTCGTCGAAAAAAACGACAGAAAGCCCACAGACTATCGTTTTTCTCGTCGAATGGGAAAAATGTCGTTTTTTTCGACGGGAAAAACGGCCGTGTGTACGCGGCATCACAGAGGAGGTCTACTGCTAAAATGACTGCCCTCGATCTGACCTTCGCGGTGATACATGCATGGTGCAATTGCTGTTTACATATGACGCCAGACCGACGCTTGCGTTCACCTTTGGGTAAGAGCAGGGGGGGACAGGGGTGCTTTTTTTTAATTTATTTTTTATTATTTAGTTTGCTTTTTTATTTTATTTTTAAACTGTTCCTTCCATTTTTATTTTATTTTTACCATTTTTATTGTTATCTCAGGGAATGTAAATATCCCCTATGATAGCAATAGGTAGTGACAGGTACTCTTTTTTTTGAAAGAAATTGGGGTCTATTAGACCCTAGATCTTTCCTCTGCCCTTTAAGCATCTGACCACACCAAGATCGGTGTGATAAAATGCTTTTCCAATTTCCCAATGGCGCTGTTTATATCCGGGGGGGCATTCCCTCCCACTGCTTGTAAAAGCAGTCTAGAGGCTAGATATCTGCTAGGATTGCTTTTACATGAAAGCCTACCGCTTGCTGAAAAGAATGATACCAAGATGATACATAAACCCGCAGGCATCATTCTGGTATAACCATTCAAAGTCCAGCAACATACCAGTACTTTGCTGGTCCTTATTGGACATGTATTGTAATCTTTTTTTTCATGCAGCCTGTTGGCTGAACGAAAAAAAGAGATTGATCGGTGGGTATGTCCACCATTAGAATACCTCCCTTCATCCACCCACTTCTAATGATGGGCATACATGCACCATTTATATATGCCGAAGCATGGGGGCATCCTCCGGCTAAAAAGTTATGCCGCGTGCATACGGTCGGACTTTTCCACGGGCAAGCCTCCGTTGGAATTTCAACCGTATGTACGCGGCATAAAAGGTTATGCCGCGTACACACGGTCGGACTTTTCCACGGGCAAGCCTACGTTGGAATTTCGACCGTATGTACGCGGCATTAGGAGCAAAATCGCACCTCCGCCCCTGCTGCCCCCATGCTCCGGCATATATGCTCCTTTTTTTTTTTTAACTGTGGTGGTGAAATCACCTCCTACAGCGTTGGAGTCACAGCTTTATTTATCGTGGGAGCAAACACTGTTGCTGTCAAGATAAATAAATCCGCGCTGCAACTGAATGGCGTACCTGCTAAGCAAATGATGGTTAACATTAAAACAAAGTAACATTACAGTATAACAGTAAAGCCTTGTACACACGAACGAGTTTCTCGTTGTTAAAAATACATAGTTTTTCTCGACGAGATTCTTGTTAACCTTGAAGAGTTTCTCGTCAAGCTTTCCATGCGTACACACAGACAATTCCAAATCTCGTCGTTGTTCTGCGCGGTCACGTTCAGCACGTACGATGGCAGTATAAAGGGGAAGATCGATTTCCCTGGCGCCACCCCTTGGGCTGCTTTTGCTGATCTCGTGTTACCGTGTGTGAAGTAAAAGTTTGGGAAGAGACGATTCGCGCTTTTCAGTCTTCGTGCTTTCAGTTCGTTTTCTGTGGTTCAGTTTGTGCTTGTGGGTTCGTATCTTGTCTTTCAGGGCGTGTAGGCAGGTCGTATCTGTTTTACAGTGCGTTCTTGCCCGTTCGTTTCTGAATTTCAGTTCGTTCTTCATAGGCCTTGCTGTTCTAAAGTGCGTTCTGTTCTGTACGTTCTGATAAGACGACCGTTTCCTAGCCATGTAGCGGGTACGTTCTCGTCGTCGAGTTCGTGCTGTGCGGGTGCTTGGTGTTGGTCTGCTTGTTTTGGACCAAGACGAGTCCATGAACGGGGTGAGGAGGAGTTCATGGACCAAGAATTGGTTGCTCCAGCGGGACCAATTCTGCCATATTCCTCTGCTGCGGGAGATCGTCGAGAATAATCCTGAGGACTACAGGAATTTTCTGCGGATGTCTGACCCCGTTTTTCAGCATCTGTTGGCTTTGGTGTCCCCCTATATTACCAGGCAGGACACCGTTATGCGGGAAGCCATCAGTGCTGAGCAGAGGCTCATCGCCACCTTACGTTACCTGGCGACAGGGAGAAGCCTGCAGGACCTGAAGTTCACGACAGGCATCTCCCCCCAGGCTCTGGGCCTCATAATCCCAGACACCTGTTCTGCCATTATACAAGTCCTGCAGGAGGACTATATTAGGGTAAGTTTTCTCCATTAACATCACATTTTATGTATTTCATGTATGATAATGTATTGTATTTCTTTCATCCTTCCCTAATTACCATGATTTTAATATGCTGAGAATGTCCCCTTTGTCCTCATGCATGCTGGAAGCTTTTAAATGCCCCTTTTTTCTCCTCCATGCATATTTCCCTTCACTAACCTCTCCAGCAGTGGTGACTGCTGCTCCAAATGTTTGGGGGGCCACCCCCAAATTATATATATAAACTTCCTCCATTTTTGCGACTGTGCCTATTAAACGCCACAAGTTTGCCCCCTCCAATGCATCCATTTTGCCCCCTCCAATGCATCCATGTTGCCCCCTCCAATGCATCCATTTTGCCCCCTCCAATGCAGCCATTTTGCCTCCTCATATGCAGCCATTTTGCCTCCTTAAATGCAGCCAGTTCCCCCCCAGCCCTGCACTTACCTTCTTCTGGTCAGCGCCTACATTCTTCTGTCCTTGATGTCTTCTCCTGCCCTCGATGTTGCATCAGCCAATCATGTTACCGGTAAACAGACTTGGTGAACATGATTGGCAGAGGAGCCTGCCAGTGTTTACCCAAGGAATGCCCCCCCCTGCGTCCCCTGGTTAACTTTTATGAAGCCAATTACATCCCTCAGGCTGTAATCGCCAAGGCTATTTGCCCCCCTGTCTCCGATAGGCAATTTTCACCCCAAAAATGCTGCAGTTATTCATATGGCCATCGCTCAACAGGGGGCCATCCACCTGAATAGTGGGCGGCATTGACAATACATAGGTTAATGCAAGGCATGAACCTATGTATTGTTCTGAGTGACGGGCGCAGGAGAGAGGGGGCAGTGTTCCAGCGCCCACTCTGGACGCACCGCCACTGCAATGCTATCCTGTGGCCAAACACATTAACCCCCCCCAAATTTGGTTATAATGGACCATCAGAGGGGGTGATGAATATGATACTTGAGCCTTCCATTATACTTTTAAAAAACACATTAAACTGAGATTTTTATTGATGTTGGCCTCGAATGTATTTTATTCTAATCTGCTTGCAATGTTATGTGCAAAAGTACTAATATATTTTTATCTTGTTTGACTCCACAGCTTCCTTCCACGCCAAAGGAATGGCAGACTGTGGCATTGGAGTTTGCCACGCGGTGGGACTTCCCCAAATGCGGTGGAGCCATTGACGGGAAGCATGTCCGCATCGTGCAGCCACCCCGTTCTTGGTCCTACTTCTTCAATTACAAGGGGTTTCATAGCATTGTGCTGATGGCGGTGGTGTCAGCACGGTATGAATTCCTCTATGTGGATGTGGGGAAGAATGGCCGGATGTCCGATGGGGGATCCTTCATCCAGACGGAGTTTGCCCTCCGTCTCCAGAGTGACGACCTTGCATTGCCACCAGATGCAGGGAATGTTGAAGGACTTCCCTTTGTTTTTTTGGCTGATGAAGCCTTCGGACTCGGACCGCACCTCATGAGGCCATTTCCCCAGAGGACCCTGACCCCAGAGAAGAGGGTGTTCAACTACCGGCTGGCCAGGGTCCGAAGAGTCGTTGAAAATGCCTTTGGGATAATGGCCAGCCGGTTCCGCCTTTTTATGACTCCCATTCACTTGGCAGAGTACAAGATAAACTATGTCGTTTTATGCTGCTGTGTGCTCCATAATTTTCTGAGCCGAAAATCCAGTAATTATATGGCCTCAATATTGCCTGAGGCAGGACTTTCCTATGGCAATACCCTGCCGGGCCTCGAATCTGCCCGTCCTGGCTTGCCACCCCAAAATGCCCGTGAGGTTCGGGAGAAATATATGGAATATTTCACGGGTAGGGGGGCAATTCCTATGCTAGGCCATGTGTAAAGATTTGTGGATAAAGAACTCAATAAAAATCAGATTTAATCTTGTAACTTTTTTTGTTTCCTGTCTCCTAGTTTGTCTTATTGCATTTGTAGTGCCAAGTGTATTTTCCTTTAGTAAATACCAACCATTTCACTATGAACCACAAAAATATACACAAATAAGGTTAGAGCGTATTTGAAAAAGAAGCTACACTTTTTTTTTTATTTTACTCTGTGCACATTCACACACATGGTAAATAGAACTTTTTTTTTCTTTTTTTGGCTGGCCACAAACCGGCTTTTTTTTTTTTAAGAAAATACAAAACCATCTGTAGCATTCAACAAACTACAACATTGGATACCTCTTGGCAATATGAGACATTCACTTACACAAAATATGTCTCTATCTGGCCATCCTAATATGGGGTATTGGCACCCCTGGCTAAGCCAAAATTTGAATATGCACACAATTTGAAGTCATTTCCAATAGGGATTTTTGACTCCTGATCCCTATTGTCAACATGTGCTATCTGCCATCAGGGGTGATCAATGGACGTGTTTTGGGGGTGCAACCCCTTTTTCAGTTCACCTACTTGAGATACGAGGAAGGGGTTGCACCCCCAAAACCCGTACATGGATATCCCCGGATGGCAGATGGCACATGTTGACACACTGTGTGCATATTCAAATTTTGGCTGGATTGATTGTCTAAAAGATAAAAAAAGGGGGAAGAACAATATCTAACCAAAAATGGGGGTTTTGTTGCCTTATTCAATTCTCCCCAAAACATCTAGGATGTCTTTAAAGGTTTGATCCATCACATGAATTCTTTGCTTAATTCTGTCCAGTTCTGTGCTACATTCCATCACTTTCTGTATGATTCGTAGGGCACTGTCAGCAGAGAAACGTGTACTTTCTTTCACCACAACATTTACATCCCCTATAAAAAAATACAAAAGGTATTATAACTCTGCAGGCCTACATCTCTTACCTGAAGCTGTGGTGACAGATACTGACCTGTTGTGGTGACCAGTTCCACCACGTCATCCACTTCTCCTTCCTGCACTTCTCCTTCCTCCACCTCTTCAACTTCCTCAACATCCTCAGGTTGTGGGTCTTGGTGAGGTTGGGGTTGTTTAGAAGCTGTGGGGTTCCTGTGCTCCCTGGAGTGTTCTCCTCCCAGTCTTCTCTCCCCTATGAGAATCAAACAAAAGGTCTAGTTATCACACAAAATTCTCTATAAAAAATAAAAACATGATAAATTGCTTGGAAGTGGGGTACAAGTGTCTGTTTGGGCGGGATTTCAAGATGAAGACATTATTTTTACCAAATAATTTCTTTACTATTCACCTTTGTCTGTCAATTATTATACATGGAGGCACCACAAAAATTCACTGATGCACCTCTGTGGGGCACCCAAAAAAGGCGGTTCTGGTGGCCCACACTATAGTGCTCAAAAGTACAGATGTGGAACCAGCTGCTGAGTGTCCTCTCCTTTACACTGATTAAAGTTTGCATTTCATTCTCTTTACAAACACATCATCTAGCCAACAATGTAAGAACAACAATTGAAGAAAAACAGGCAGATGTGTAAATTATTTTAACCCTGTAAAATCTATAAAAATCAAGGATAGTGGCCGAACGATGTGTCTGTAACGAACGATTACTGTGCCAAACCAAGTTCAAACTATGACATTTTGTAAGGTATTACAATAGAAAAATGCAATAACATGGAGCAACATGCAAGTTGGGAAATACAATAATAGGAAAAATGGGGAAAAAGTACTTACTTTTTTCAAGCATTCTCTTAATGCTCCTTAACTGCTCCGGCTCCCTCAGTTTGAGGTCAGACCACTTCTTTCTGAGCTGCTCATTTGATCGTTTCACCCCGAAATTCTTCTTCAGACTCTTCACGACTTTCTTCATGATTTTGGCCTTCCTTTGATTAGGTTTGCTATACGGCCCATGCTTTGCGTCATAATCCGACTTTAGCAATATGTCCACCATCTCCGCCATCTCCGCGTAAGACATATTAGATGCCTTGAATCTCCTCCTTGATCGTGACGTTTCCTCAGTCTGCGGGCTTGTCTCCTCCTCGTTATTTGAGGAATTAGCAGACACCTGCTGTGAATCCGCCTTATCTGTGTGTGCGCCGAAAGAGAAGGGGCGGGGAAAAGATGTTACTTAGAACGTCATGGGAGGGCGATGTGTGCGGAGCGACGTGTGCGTAGTTTTACGCATGCGTGGTGTATATATAGCAAACACACATGTAACTATACTACGTTTGGTGTGTGGAGAGAGGAGTAAAAGTGACGGACGTGCGAACGAAGGTATGTGATTTGTAGACTTTGAGAAATTGGTGGCCTATACTGTCTAGAGAATGTTGGAGGATATATATGGTGACTAAGATTTACAGGAGGTTAGACTGTGTGCCTCACATTTTTTTTTATTATTTTTTTGGGGCTTGCAGACCCAAAATGAATGTCTTTATAAGTGACAAGGAATTCCTTGCGGAATTTATAGACCGGGTAAGGGAGCTGCCCGCTCTGTGGGAAACAAAAAACCCCATCCATAGAAAAAAAGGGGTAAGAAAAGCAGCGCTGGAGAGCCTGCTCCCATTTGTGCATACCAAGGTGCCCACAGCAACAGCAAAACATGTGGACACTAAAATTGGGAGCTTGAGAGGCACATACAGGACTGAACGCTCTAAGGTCCTGGCTTCTCAGAGGTCAGGAGCAGCAGCAGATGATGTGTATGTCCCGAATTTGGGGTACTATAGCAGGATGTCCTTTCTGGATGACCACATTGAGGCAAGGCCATCACTGTCCACTCTTCCCCCCAGACTTCCCTGCAGCCAACCTGAGCCTTCTCTGGAGCAAGAGGAGGCAGCCATCCTGGAAGAAGCTGATTTGGACATCTGGAGCCAGGTATAGTATTAAATGAAAATGTATTGTGAAAAACTTAATGCAGGAAAAAGAAGTCAAGATGAAAATCCTAAACTATTTTGGGATACAAAAGTGAAATCAAGATCTAGAGACATTAGTCTGCCATAAATTGGGTGCTAAATAGTCAATCTGATGTAGTCCTAAAAATATTTGTCTTTTCTCTTGATTTACATTCAAATTGCTACATTCATGATCTCAAATTTGTGTGAAAATAATAAACCAAAATATTAAACTATGTCCCTTTTTCATACACAGGATGAAATCAGCCAGGAGGAGGGTCTGGAAACTGTCAGGCAGGAGGAGGCAGGGCCCACTGTGAGCCAGGAGGTGGCAGGGCCCACTGTGAGCCAGGAGGTGGCAGGGCCCACTGTGAGCCAGGAGGTGGCAGGGCCCACTGTCAGCCAGGAGGTGGCAGGGCCCAGTGGCAGACAGGAGGTGGCAGGGCCCAGTGGCAGACAGGAGGTGGCAGGGCCCAGTGGCAGACATGAGGTGGCCGGCACGAGGAGAAGCACTAGATCTCAGGTGCCTCCCATCCGCCTTCCTAAAAGAAGCAGGAGGGACAGGACCACTAGTGAGGCAGCAATGGCTCTTATTAGAGAGGCACATGCCACCCTCCAGGAGCCCACATCCCCTGAAGAGGCCATTGCCGGCCTAGTTGAGGCCAAGTTCAAGGTGATGAGCATGGAGCAACGCCTCCTATGCGAGCCCCTGCTCATCACCTTGCTGAACAAGGGGGTGATGGAGAGAATTACCCCCAATACGGCCATATGTGAGGTCGCACAACTATCCCAACCTCAACCTCCTCCTCCACCTCCACCTTCTTCTTCTGCGCCACCCCCTTCTCCTCCACCTCCTCCTCCACCTCCACCTTCTTCTGCGCCACCCCCTTCTCCTCCACCTCCTTCTCCACCTCCACCTTCTTCTTCTGCGCCACCCCCTTCTCCTCCACCTCCTTCTCCTCCTCCTGACAGGAGTACCCCTCCAGTGGCCCAGCCTCCAGCTACACGCAGAAGGAAGGCTGCAGAGAACGCTTTAGGGAAGGCTGCAGGGAAGGCTGCCAAGAAGACGAGGAAGTGATGGCCTTGCTTCATTGTGGTCGGACAGAAGGCAGCCTGTTGTAGTACCACAGACTTGGGACATATATATCACCTGCTGCTGTTCCTGACCTCTGGGAGGCCAGCATCAGATTGTGCTCACAACTGTTGTGCTTCTCAAGCTCCCAATTTTAGTGTCCACACAGGGTTGATGTGTGCTCTGGGGTCCCATGGATGCACAAATGGCAGCAGGTTCTCCAGCGCTGCCTTCTATTTATTTTGTTCAAGACATGAATAAATGTTTTTGTTTTTTTTTAAGTTCATACTTGACTATGTGTTTTTATAATAATTATTTATTTACCTTTGGAGTAAGCAGATACATTTGACAACCAAAAAAAAGGGACAGATAACACCAAAAAAAAAAATTAAAGGTGTTCTTTAAAAAATATAGGGTGTAAACTTGACACAACTACATTTTAAAAATACAATGGGAGATCACTATCAAAACATTGACAAATTACAATTAACATCTGTCTAAAAAATATAAAACATTAAAATATTCAGAAGATCTTGCATGATATAATACAGCTAAATATTCTTAAGAGCAGCATGAAAAAGGTTTAAAATAGATAGTCATAACTCTGTGTGAATATCAGCAGCAAAACAAGTTCATTAGTTTTCATTATTGTAACATTCTAAAGAAGATTTAAATGCACAACATTTAAACGATGCAATAATTTACAGCGTGACGAATGTGCTATCTCCATTACGAAGGCTTGTTTTACCAGAAGATGCGCTCCCGTCTCATACTTGATTCTGAGCATGCGCGCTTTTTGAAGAGTCGTAAAAGCATACACACGAACCATTTTCTCGTCGCAAAACAGGCCGACGAGAAACACGATGAGAAAATCTAGAATCCGGATGAGAAAATAGAGAGCAGGTTCTCTATTTTTCTCGTCGAGATTCACGGCAGTTTTCTCGTCGTAAAACCATACACAAGAACGGTTTTCTCGACAATAAAGCTCTCGCGGCACTTTTCTTGTCGGTTTTGGACGAGAAACTCGGTCGTGTGTACGAGGCTTAAGACCTTACCATACCTGCAAAGCAAAAATCAAAAAAAAAAACTAGCAAAAAAAAATAAAACATTTTAAACGCAACCTGGGCCTAAAATATATATATACCTAAGCATGGGGGCATCCTCCCTCAAAAAAGTTATCCCGCCTACACACGGTCTGACTTTTCCACGGGCAAGCCTCCATCGGAATTTCGACCGTATGTTCGCGGCATTAGGAGCAAAATCGCACCTCCGCCCCTGCTGCCCCCATGCTTCGGCATATATGCTCTTTTTTTTTAAACTGTGGTGGTGAAATCACCTCCTACAGCGTTGGAGTGATGGCTTTATGTATCGTGGGAGCAAACGCTGTTGCTGTCAAGATAAATAAATCCGCGCTGCAGCTGAATGGCGCACCTAAAAACAAAAAATGACATACCTGAAAAGCAAGCATGATAAAACATTGCAGAATAGAATACAGTAAAAAAGAGTAGAACAATAGAGAGAAAATAGAGAGAGAGGGAGAGGGAACAATAAAACGACAACTATTTTTTTTTTTTTTTTTTTAGATTTTTTTTGTGTTTTTTATTTTTTAAGTTTTTGTTTGTTTGTTTTTTTACACTTTTTTTGTAACTTTAACAACTGTAACGGTTCGGGTCTCTCAAAATGCAATGGCATCTTGGGAGACCCTGTGTAAGTGTTTCCTAGTCTGTGAAATGCTGTACCCTACGCTAAAACTTCACTTTCACTTACCAATGCACAGACCAGGATTGTCAGGACAGAGTGGACAAAAATAACGGGTGTTACGCCTAAATCCACGCTTGCTACAGACACAACATCTTTTTTGGGGGGCTCGTTGGGTAGGGGTACTCTCGAGGACATACAGAAAATGCCTCTCATGCAGCCGGCTTACTGCATTTGGTTGGGGATGGTGAGGTGCAGCACCGCCTGGATACAGGAGGTCTGTGACTATCTCATCCTGGAATTTGAGGAAGGATAAAGTCCCGCCTGAAGCTCTGTATAGCACATGAGCGTTCAGCAAAGCCAATTGAAATAAGGATAGAGACACTTTTTTGAACCAGTGTCTCACCTTACGGGCAATGTGATATGGCACCAACAACTGGTCGTTGAGGTCCACCCCTCCCATATTTTGGTTATATTCGTGGACACAGAGGGGTTTCTCCACAACACCAGTCGCCGTACGAATTTGGACTGTCGTGTCTGCGTGAAGGGAGGTAAGAAGGAAAACATTCTTATTATCCCTCCACTTCACAGCGAGCAAATTATTACTCTTCAAGCAGGCTCTCTCCCCCAACCTAAGACGGGAATATACAAGCCCCTGGGGAAAGCCCCGGCGATTAGGTCGCACGGTGCCACATGCTCCAATCTGATGATCAAACAAGTGACTAAACAGTGGCACGCTCGTGTAATAATTGTCCACATACAAGTGGTATCCCTTTCCGAATAAGGGTGACACCAAGTTCCACACTATCTTGCCAGCGCTTCCTATGTCATCTGGGCAGTTCTCCGGCTCTACCTGACTATCTTTTCCATCATAAACCATAAAGCTCCATACATAGCCTGTTGCCCTGTCACAGAACTTATAGAGCTTGACTCCATATCTGGCACGCTTGCTGGGAAGGGACTGTTTGAAAAACAAGCGGCCAGAAAATTTAATCAGGGACTCATCAACGCAGACAACTTGATCGGGAGTAAACAAGGCTGCAAAAAGTTTGTTGAAGTGGTTTATAAGGGGCCGAATTTTGTAGAGCTAATCAAATTCAGGGTCTCCACGTGGACGACAAAGTTCATTGTCGTTGAAGTGCATGAACCGCAAGATCTGCTCGTATCGTTTCCTGGACATGGAGGCAGAGAACACGGGCATATGGTCAATTAGGCGCGTGGACCAATAGGCGCGCAATGACGGGAATTTATGTGTGCCCATGTTGAGGGAAAGGCCCAGAAAGGTTTTAAATTCGGAATCTGTAATTGGTTTACAATCGCTGGCAATGGAAGGCAACTGGGGACTAGCGGCGATTAATTGACCAGCATATAAATTACTCTGGTCCACAATAGATCTATAGAGATCTTTCGTGAAAAACAGCGTAAAGTGGCGTAAAATCAGCTGTTTCCACCTGAATACCGGGTTGGCCAGTGAATGGGGGAAGTACGGGTTCTTCAGAAGTGTTGGGCACCCAATCAGGATAGGCGAATTCTGCAGGAAGGGCACTATGGGCACGACGGGCCTGCCTTTGTCTTCTTCTTGGTGTCAGCGGGACACTACTTGTGCTTGCCGCCTCGCCAGCTTGAACTGCACTTATGGGACTCGCCACATCACCACGTGATACTGCAGTGCTGGATGTACGTCCAGGCTGTACTAGGCCGCTGGTGCTTGCCAGTTCACCAGAAGGAATAGCAGCGCTAGTACTTCTCTACTCCATAATACGAGAGCCCCGCAGTTCTTGATCCTCAACAACATCAGAAGATCGGGGTCGGGTACGCCTGACCTTAGCAGGGACCTCATCATCTTCGTCGTCAGTGCTATCTGACATGGAGCCGCTGTCTTCTACTGGGATGTATTCTGAGCCTGAATCTGACAGATACGTGACCTCCTCTTCACTATCTGTCATGCTCAGAATCTCGTAGGCCTCTTTACTAGTGTACTTCGATTTGCCATTTTGGGCTCTAAATTTAGTGGTACACTAGTAAGATTCACAGGTAAAAAAGCACCTGACTGTCAGAAAATGTATCAAACGCTACCAAAAAAAACTGTTAGCGATCGCAGGGATCAGGCCTGTCTCTGCGAACGCTGCAGTTATGTGTGTTGTGTTTGGTAAGTGACAGTGATCGATCGATACTGCACTTGGGTGGGCTGGGCTGGGCTGGGCGGAGGGGCTAAACGCAGGTTCTAGCAGGTATCTGGGCTGATCCTGCTAACACTGCGTTTTTGGGAACCCTAAACCGCGGGGGACGCTAGTATAGATCTGAACAGATACTATACCACTAAGGGAGGTGTATGCTTTGCGCGTTGGTGTTAGTGTTACTGGCACTAACCTGACGCTGCCTGGGGCGACGCAGACCCTCTGACGCTAAAACCTAATTGATATCACCCGCCGGGCGATCAGGGGGTTAAACCTTTATTGCGTTATATACGGCGGGTGCCCTGATGCTATAAAAAGCAAACTAACCAACCAGCGTCACCCGTATCACTTATACGGTGATCACTGGTGAAAGGGTTAACTAGGGGCAATCAGGGGGTTAAAACCTTTATTAGGTAATATATGGGGGTACCTGACGCTATATAAAAACCTGACGGGTAACCTAAATAACCAAATAACTAACTGGCTAACCAGTGTCACCAGTGACACTTTTATACGGTGATCACTGGTGAAAGGGTTAACTCTAGGGGCAATCAGGAGGTTAAGATAATATATGGGGGTACCTGACGCTATAAAAACCTGGTGGTGAACCTAAAAAAATAACTGGCTACCTAGGGGCACCACCGACACTAATACGGCGATCAGAAAAACGATCGCTTAGTGACGCTGGCGATAGGGGGTGAAAAGGTTACCTGGGGGCTACCCTGGACCTAAAGGGGCCTAAACCTAACTGCCCTGGCACTTTTTACAGTCACAAATGACACTAAATGCAGTGATCAGTAAATAAATGGGGGTGCAGGGGATGACCTGGGGGGTGATCTGGGGGTGACTGGGGGGTGAAATGTGTGCCTATGTGTACCTACGTGTTAGTGTAGTGTTGGTGCACTAACCTGATGTCTTCTCTCCATGGCGCTCTGGACGAAAAGACCGCCGCATGGAGAGATGACATCACTTCTGTTTACATTACACAGGCAGAGGAAGAATGTCATTTGCCGGGAGCGATCGCGAGGGGGTGGCCAGAAACCAACAGCCGCACCCTCATCCCGGATCGCCAGTAAACGGAAAACGACCGCTTCATGTACCGGGGGGGTCCGATCGGACCCCCCACCCATACGAAGGCAGTCACGTGCAGGTACGTGATTGTGCCTGTCCGTGCCATTCTGCCGACCTATATGTACATGGGGCGGTCGTTAAGTGGTTAATTTAGGACAGGTCCAAAATATATGTAAAATAGTGCCTTTACTTCCTTGGCATCTCCAGCACAAATTTGAGCATTCAGGAAAGACTTTATTCAGTTTTTCTGGGGTTTTGTACCATTGGCTAAGGATCTTATAGTTTGTATCTTGTATTTTTGCGCAGATTGATGTTTTATGTGTAAGCCTAAAGATCTACTGTCATTGTGTGATATCCCATGATATTTCTAGGTCCTGTTCCCACTACCGGATAAATTCCGGTATGTAATCTTCCCTAGGCATACTTAACAATTTATAGTTAACCGATATTGTATGGGATGTTGCCTCCCTCTCATAACAATACCTATCGAGCATAGTCAGGGCTCTGGCAAACACTCCCGGATTCGGGAGAGTCTTAAAAAAATGTGTAATCTGAAAAGAGCTCCAGAGTCTTAATTTGTACCTATCTGCTTGTGTCGTTAACTCCAGGATTGTTACCCATCTTCCTTCTCTTATATACGATGATGCTTGTACATATCCTGCATCTAGTAGATGCCGGAAGCATATATCTTCATACCCCGGTGAGAAAAGAGGGTTTCCTAATATCGGGTATAAAGGAGATGTTTCAGGTGTTATACCCATACTGGGTAATAGATCAGAACAAATTTTTATAGTATTCCCTATCAAGGGATGATTTATTATTTGTTTCAGAAGAGAAGCATAGCACCAAGAGGCTCTGCCCACAGATATCAAAGATTGTGCGCATTCCATCTGCACCCATAATTTGATATCCCTGTGCCTGTTCCAGTCAATTACCCTACTTAAATGAGTCGCTTGATAGTATTTCCATATGTCCGGCACTGCCAATCCTCCATATTCTTTAGGACACATTAATACTTTACATTGTATCCTTGGATGCTTGTACGCCCAGATAAAGTCAAATAATAGCTTTTGACTCTGCTTAAAATAACTAGGCGGAATACGTATTGGCAGTGTCTGAAATAGGTAAAGAAACTTGGGGAGTATATTCATTTTGATAATACTACATCGCCCTAATCAGGAATGAAATCCTGTATTCCAACTCAGTAATAATGTCTTGATTTTTAACAGTAAAGGAGGAAAGTTTAACTCAAAAACTTTTTCCATTTTAAGGGGAATCAAAGTACCCAAATATGTTAGTGCTTTCTCGGTCCATTTAAATTAAAAATTTTGTTTGAGTTGACTATTTAATTTTTGAGACAGTTTCACCCCCATTTCTTCTGACTTTAAGAAATTAATACTGAGATTGGAAAGCGAGCCATACTTCTCAAATTCGTTCATCAAGTTTGGGAGTGTAATCACAGGATTCCTTAATGAAAACAACATATCATCGGCATATGCCAAAATTTTGTACTTAGTATCTCCCATCTGAATCCCTATAATATCTTGATTTAAGCGAATAGTGCAGAGAAATGGTCCAATGACAGGGCGAAAAGGAGGGGTGAGAGGGGACAACCCTGTCTCGTCCCATTTGTAATTCTAAGAGTGTCTGATAATATCCCATTTACCTAAAAAAGGAAAAAAAATGCGATAAGACTGATAATAACAATAAATTAAATCAATAATGTGACATATAGGCGGCAGCAATAATGTGATAAACATAAACAAAATTAAACAAAAGAAAAAAAAGAAAAAACGGCGCCAAAAACTTTCTTATGAAACAATCCTGAGTGGCATCAGGATGAAATGTCCAAAGATGTGGCCCACATTTAAAGGGAGGAGTCCAATGTTACAGACAGTCCAAACAGTCAGTGTATTCAGATTTCACTATACATACACCAATTAAAACCACCACCATGAGAAATGGCTCCTTACCACAAACAGGCGAAAATGTGCAGTTGGCTTTAGCCCAGCCGTGGCCTTTAACTCTGAGAAAGGTCCAAATCAGGGTCCCCAGACACTCTACCAATGTTAGCAAAGGCCTCTTGATGGCTCGGTTGCAAAAACAAACAGAGATACCATAGGGTGATAACGTATTCTCAGGGTATGGTACTGAACACCACCACCGTGATACATAAATTTATAAGTGACCACCACCTAAGTAGAAAATGGCTCCTTACCAGAGATAAGCAAAGAGCACGCATTCAGCTGTAACCCAGCCACGGTCTTTATCCTGTACCCTGGACCCACACACAGACTCCCAGGAAGATATTTAATGTATTATAAGGCGCTGCTTTACGCTCCGTATGGGGTACCAAAAAGAAGGGGGAGGAGACCATAGAGTAATATCCTCTTAAAAAGCGTGTTTATTAAATAAATGTTGTACTTACAAAAAAGTTGCTTCAAACAAGCGTATAAAACATGCCGGTTGGCATAAACAAGAGCCCTTCCGTGTTAGAGCTGCGTGGTGACGTCACTGCGTGTCACCCAGATGCGTTTCGTCATATATGACGTTCTCAATGGGATAGGGCACGCAATGACTCACCGCTTTATATAGACAAAAACCAAGCCTTGCTCTGAGATGCCAGTATTATGGTTGTGAGCGCCATCTTAAATGTGGGCAACAATGCCAGTACCTCTTGTGACAGCACACAGTGGTAGAGATGCAAGATGGATAAGACTAAACTAAAAACCCTTGAACAAAAATATAAACAAATGGGCAGAGCAACCCTATTAGCATACTAATAAAGAAAGGGAAAAAAACGGAACAAGGCAAACGGCGCAACGCCGTCGCTCTCTATTCACTCAAATATGTGAAAAAAAACACACAGATGGACCTGTGTAATAGGTGATCTAATGCAACGATAATGCAAGTAGCCAAAAGGACACTCACATATAAGTATACACCAGAGCAACAAGGAGAATTAATTAGGTAATAATACCCTATTTAATGGTAAAAAATCTAGTGAAAAATTTATAAATAATAATATACTACCAAACATTTCTCAATTAAGAGAAAATAGGGAAAAAATTAAGTGAATTATTGTGGAAAAAAAATATACATAGATAGTGACAAATATTATATACTTTTATAATGATATAAATTCATACAAAAATTAACATCCTTATATGATGAAAAATATTATTTAATGATAACTTTAAAAATTGCTCTAAATTAATAAAACAATTTTTTTTTTAATTAGAAGTCAATCATTGATTGATTAACAAAAAATGTTTAATAAAAAATTTAATAAAAAATCTATTACATTTTTTTTTTTTTATAATAAAAAATTAACTGTTTTACAAAACCCTCCTTAAGAGGGAAAAACCCCTTAATTGCTACAAAAAGACCAATACTAGCATCACACAGCAAGTTTACATAAAACATCAAGCATTATTAATAAAAGCATTTACGTCCGTTTCTATGTTGAGTCCATAGGGGGCATAGGTCTTGAGTCTATGTATCCACGCCATCTCCATTTTTGAGATTTCCCTGACTAGAAGACTCCCCCTCCAATACGGTTTGTATTTATCAATCCCTAGATACAATGTTTTTGAGGGGTCTCTATTGTGTACCAGACGATAATGGTTAGACACTGAGTGGTTTTTAAACCCTGTTAATATATTGGTCACATGCTCATTGAGATGGACTTTCAAAGGTCGTTTAGTCCGTCCCACATATTGCAGGCCACAGGGGCACTGCAACATGTAAACAACACCCATAGTGTCACAGGTGATGCAAGGCTTAATAGTAAACCGTTTGTTTGTGGCTGTAGACGAAAAATCAGTGACACGTCTATTAGAACATGAATTAAGCGAGCAGACCCTACACCTCTTGCACTTATAGTATCCAGTAAGTTGGTAAAAAAAAACCCTAATGGTAATGGGAGGATTAAGTACATTGGGGGCCACTCGGTGACGCAAAGAGGGGACCCCTCTAAAGATTACCCTGGGCCTTTCAGGAAGGATATCCTTTAGGACCACATCATTAGTAGCCAAATGCCAGTGTTTGTCAATTAGCTTTTTGATGTTCTTATGCTGCAAAGAGTATGTCGTGATGAAAGGAACACTCATATCACCATTATCAGCTCAGGGGCCTTTCTCAATAAGGAGATTGTCAGAGAAGGCTAATAGACCAGACTGTGTGACTGCATAGAGGAGACCAAACGGGTGTAGGTGAAAATATAACAATTTATTATGGTAAGTGACCAACATACAACCACCTCCAACAGAACACAGTGCAAAGAATAAATCAATAAACAGTGACTATAAACAGTATATACAAGTATGGGAAATACCAGAATCGTAGTAAAAGCCAGGCCGAGGTCATACACAAGGGGATCAAGCAGATGGGTAAGGATGGGAATAAAACAGGAACAGGGAGGGGACAGATGGGTTGGCTGCAGAGCAAGGATCTAGGTAACCGGAGAGACAGATGCAGGATGAGCTCAAGGTAGGGATCAGGTCGGATCGGGTCAAGCAGGATGCAGGTTCAAGGTAGGGATCGGGTCAAGCAGGATGCAGGTTAGGGATCGGGTCGGATGCAGGCTCAAGTCAGGGTCACAGGTCCTAGGTCAGGGAGAGAGATACCACGGCAAGGAGTGTTTGTACTTGCCGGGTATTTATGGGAAGGCTTGTGATTAGCTTCAGGTCACAGCTGAGCGGAGGAAGTGCTGCCTGTCCCACACTGCCAGGATCCATCCGCTGGTGGAAACCAGTACTGCGTCCAAAGGATAATACAACACCAGCAGGGAAAGATTCTCCTGACAGTTCCAAACTGCCAGGAGACACCTGCTGGTGGACCACAGTACTGCAAGCCAAATAATAAATATCACCAGCAGATGGAACCTTTCCTGACAGTACCCCCCCCTCAAAGGAGCGGCCTCCGGACGCTCCAACTAACTGTTGCTGGGGAAAGTTCATGGCAACAAGCTGGGCAATAGGCAAAGTCACATCCGGGCAGACAGCGGGCACATCCGGGCTAACAGTGGGCACATCCAACGGGTAAGCAGGCACATCCGGGCAGGAGACAGTCACATCAAACTGGGCAGCAGACAGGGGCACACCAGGCAGGGCAGCAGTCAGGAACATCTCAGGCTTGGCAGCAGGCTCCTCAGGCCGGGAAACGGGCACCATAACTTCAGGCCGGGAAACGAGCACCACAACCTCAAGCCGGGAAACGGTCACCACAACCTCAAGCCAGGAAACGGGCACCACAACCTCAAGCCAGGAAACGGGCACCACAACCTCAGGCCGGGAAGCGAGCACCACAACCTCAAGCTGGGAAACGGGCACCACAACCTCAGGCCGGGAAACGGGCACCACAACCTCAGGCCGGGAAACGGCACCACAACCTCAGGCCGGGAAATGGGCACCACAACCTCAAGCCGGGAAACAGGCACCGGATCTTCAGGCGAGGAAACAGGCACTTAATCTTCCGGTGGAGACACTGGCATCAGGACTTCTAGTTGGAAGGCCGGCCATGGAACATTGGGCTGGAACACTGGCTCAGGAACTTCGGGCTGGCAAACTGGCACGGGAACCTCGGGCCGGCAGGCTGGCATGGGAACTTCAGGCTGGCAGGCTGGCACCGGAACATCAGGCTGGAACACTGACTCAGGAACTTCGGGCTGGCAGGCTGGCACTGGAACTTCAGGCTGGCAGGCTGGCACGGGAACTTCAGGCTGGCACGGGAACTTCAGGCTGGCAGGCTGGCACGGTAACTTCAGGCTGGCAGGCTGGTACGGTAACTTCAGGCTGGCAGGCTGGTACGGGAACTTCAGGCTGGTATGGGAACTTCAGGCTGGCAGGCTGGTAAGGGAACTTCAGGCTGGTAGGCTGGCATGGAAACTTCAGGCTGGCAGACTGGTACAGGAACTTCAGGCTGGCAGGCTGACACGGGAACTTCAGGATGGCAGACTGGTACGGGAACTTCAGGCTGGCAGGCTGGCACGGGAACTTCAGGCTGGCATGCTGGCACGGGAACTTCAGGCTGGCAGACTGGTACAGAAAATTCAGGCTGACAGACCGGCACAGAAAATTCATGCTGGCAAACTGGCACAGGAACTTCAGGCTGGGCAAAAGGCACAGGAACCTCAGGCTGGCAGACTGGCACAGGGACCTCAGGCTGGCAGGCTGGTACAAGAGCTTCAGGCTGGCAGACTGGCACAGGAACCTCAGGCTTGTAGACTGGCAAAGGAACTTCAGGCTGGCAGACTGGTACAGGAACTTCAGGCTGGCAGACTGGCATAGGAACCTCAGGCTGGTAGACTGGCACAGGGACCTCAGGCTGGTAGACTGGCACAGGGAATCTGGCTGGCAGACTGGCACAGGGACCTCCAGCTGGCAGACTGGCACAGGGACCTCCGGCTGGCAGACTGGCACAGGGACCTCCAGCTGGTAAACTGGCACAGGAACTTCAGGCTGGCAGCCTGGCACAGGAACTTCAGGCTGGCAGACTGGCACAGAAAATTCATGCTGGCAAACTGGCACAGGAACTTCAGGCTGGGCAAAAGGCACAGGAACCTCAGGCTGGCAGACTGGCACAGGGACTTTAGGCTGGTAAACTGGTGCAGGAACCTCAGGCTGGCAGACTGGCATAGGGACTTCAGGCTGGTAAACTGGCACAGGAACGTCAGGCTGGGTAAAGGGCACTGGGACATCAGACTGGGTAACAGGCATAGGGTTGGCAGATTTAGGTGGATAGTCAGGTTCAACTGGCATGAACGCAGGCTGGAGCAGGTTGATGGGTGTGGAGGCAGGTTGGGTTGCTGGTAGAATTGTGTGGGTCAGAAAGTACTTCCGCTTCCTTTTAGGCTTAGTCACTGTGGGTTTGTAAATAACAGGGGGGATGTATGCAAAGGATGGAATTGAATAAGAAGAAGGACTGGAATGCGGCAGAGATACGGGGATAGTGGCTGGAGGAGGTTCTTGTGTATTTGCTATAGGTGGAAGGGAAGAAGCAGGTGGATTGAAGGCAGGGTAGGTGCAACAAGTAGAGACTGGGTAATAATATTTGGTGGGAGGTTGTGCAAACTGGGCTGTAGCTGGGGTTGCCATAGGCGATAGGCGGATACATTCTTGGGAAGGCAGGTGATTAATGGTGGGGCTGGAATGTTGTGGCTTGGCTGAATTCAGGATGAGATCTGACCATGCCTGCAGCACAGGTTGAACAAAAACTGGTTCTCACACACCCTTTCTAATCAGAGATTGCACTGAACTAACACAATCAGATAACACCTGCTGGGAACAGGGGGAATAATGCTCATCAAAAGAAGCTGGATCATCCTCTAATAACCACACTAGGGATTCAATTTGATCACCATTGAAAGGGGGAGAGAAGTCATCACTTCCTTTGGGAACAAATGACAGGGCTGGTTCTACACATAACCGGGTTAACGGCAGAACATCCTCAGGCTGCATGTAACCCTGATCCACCAAAAAATTAGCTGATCGGATTGTTTCCATTAGCTGGTCACTAGTCCATCCCTCTAAAACCTGGCGACAATATTCGCCATCCTCTGCCGCCAGCAGAGAATAGTAAAGGATCTCATTGTAATCCATATCAGCAGAACACACAACAACAGGATGGTTCCTTAATGAAGTCACATCTGATCAGGGATGGCCCTGGTATACTGTCAGAGAAGGCTAATAGACCAGACTGTGTGACTGCATAGAGGAGACCAAACGGGTGTAGGTGAAAATATAACAATTTATTATGGTAAGTGACCAACATACAACCACCTCCAACAGAACACAGTGCAAAGAATAAATCAATAAACAGTGACTATAAACAGTATATACAAGTATGGGAAATACCAGAATCGTAGTAAAAGCCAGGCCGAGGTCATACACAAGGGGATCAAGCAGATGGGTAAGGATGGGAATAAAACAGGAACAGGGAGGGGACGGATGGGTTGGCTGCAGAGCAGGGATCTAGGTAACCGGAGAAACAGATGCAGGATGAGCTCAAGGTAGGGATCAGGTCGGATCGGGTCAAGCAGAATGCAGGTTCAAGGTAGGGATCGGGTCGGATCGGGTCAAGCAGGATGCAGGTTAGGGATCGGGTCGGATGCAGGCTCAAGTCAGGGTCACAGGTCCTAGGTCAGGGAGAGAGATACCAGGGCAAGGAGTGTTTGTACTTGCCGGGTATTTATGGGAAGGCTTGTGATTAGCTTCAGGTCACAGCTGAGCGGAGGAAGTGCTGCCTGTCCTACACTGCCAGGATCCATCCGCTGGGGGAAACCAGTACTGCGTCCAAAGGATAATACAACACCAGCAGGGAAAGATTCTCCTGACAGTTCCAAACTGCCAGGAGACACCTGCTGGTGGACCACAGTACTGCAAGCCAAATAATAAATATCACCAGCAGATGGAACCTTTCCTGACAGAGATCCTCTCTTTTAGTAGACTTGACAGTGTCCAAAGTGTCAGCGAGGAAGACCCTTTGGTAACCCTTTTCCAGGAACATCTGCGTCAGAACATCAGCTTGTTCTAAAAACCGTTTTGATCAGTGTGGTTCCTACGGAGCCTGAGATATTGGCTCTTTGGAACCGCACGGAGCCAGGGGTCATGATGGCAGCTACTCAAAGGAATAAACAAATTCCTGTCCGTTTCTTTAAAATAGGAGAAAAGGGTTTGATCATAAATGTCCAAGCTTCTCCTTATCAATTTACGAAGCTTTCTGGATCTATACATACTCCATGTGATTTTTAATTCAGTTTGTCTTTTTGTTCTTGTACTTATTGATTAAATTTATACTTTTTATATACTCCTGCGTGTTTGCAGTCACTTTTAAAATCCCACCTCCAAGGGGGTTTTCTTTGTTTTGTCTATATCCAATTAGGGATGTGGTGACTGTCAAACATTTACAATTTTGTGAATGTTGGGTTTTTTCTTCTATATAATAGGGTAGCAAATACCCAAACCCCCATTCTTCTTTCCGACATTCGCAATATTGTCTTTTCTACTTATATGTAATCATATTCCAATTGGGTTTGATCATAAATGTCCAACCTTCTCCTCTTCACATTTTACGAAGCTTTCTGGATCTATACATACTCCATGTGATTTTTAATTCAGATTGTCTTTTCGTTTTTGTACTTATTGATTAAATTTATACTTTTTATATACTCCTGCGTGTTTGCAGTCACTTTTAAAGTCCCAACTCCAAGGGGGTTTTCTTTGTTTTGTTTCTTTAAAATAGGTTGAGGTCACAAAGGAATTATCTTTAATCCTAATTTTTAAATCCAGGTAATGCACTCACTTCATAATTAAGATGGATACCTCTATGATTGGAATTAAGTGTCTCTATGAATTTTAAAAGATCATGGTGTTGGCCATCCCATAGGAGGAGGATGTCGTCAATATACCTGGCCCAAAGGGTCACTTGTGGCACATTAGCAGCATAGATGACATCCTCCTCCCACTTGGCCATAAAAAGATTGGCCAAACTTGGGGCGTACTTAGCCCCCATGGCCACCCCAGTGTCTTGCTTATAGAAATGGTTGTCAAACCAAAAATAGTTTGAAGAGGCGGCAAAACATAGTAGGGACAGAAGGAACGACACCTGTTTCTGAGGGAGCCCAGAGTCACGGTCCAAAAACCACTGCACAGCACTAAAACCCAACTCATGTGGGATAATAGTGTACAATGATGTAACATCTACCGTGACCATCCAAACATCCCTACCAGGGGTAAGGCCAGATAGTAAATTGATAATGTGCCTAGAGTCTTTTACAAAAGAAGGCATTAACCGGACAAGGGGCTGCAAATAAAAATCAATATATCTGCCCATCTGAGACGTGATGAAATCGATTCCACTAACAATAGGACGTCCCGGGGGGGCAGACAGGATCCTTGTGTAATTTAGGAAGATAGTAGGGGTACGGGGGGCTTTTGGAATTAAATATAGCCTTTCCTTAGGATTGAGGATCCCTTCAAAAAATCCCTTATTTACCAAAAATTCAAGATCCCTAGTATATTGGGCTTTAGGGTCAGATGGCAACCGAGTGTAGGTGTTAGAATCACCAATGATATTATACATCTCAGCCACATAATCCGCCCATATCAAGAATCACTATCCCCCCTCCCTTATCAGCCGGTCTAATGACCAGATCCTTGTTATTGCACAAGGAATCAAGGCCATCCTGTAAGGTTTTATTCATCTTGACTTTCTTAACCTCCATGCTGTCTAGATCCCTAAGCAACACATCCCAAAATACCCTTAAAGGTGGTGCAAGGGTACCAGGAGGATTAAACAGGGATGCATTTGATAACCCTGAAAGCACAAAATCAGTAGGCCTCACTTGAGTGACTGGAGGGACTCCAACCATATACCTTTTAATATTCAACCTCCTGATAAATTTATGGCTGTCCATATACGTATGGAACTTATCTAAACCTTTTTGTAAGGCAAACTTGAGACCCTTATCCAAAAGGCAAATTTCAGGTTCGGACAGTACCTTTTTACTAAGATTAAAAATTCCCTGACCCTTTATGTTTTGGGTCGCTTTTGTTGCTCTAGCCCGCCTCCCCCCTCTGGTTCCCCTCCTCTTTCTCCCATTCTTTTTAGTCCTTGGGTAGGCCTGTGAAAAACCCAACTCCCTTGGCCACTAGCCATAGGTGGTCCTCTGGAAGGCGAGGCCCTATCAGGAACTTGGTAGGAAGAGTTAGAATTTCTCCTACCCCCCTGTTGGTAATGTTTTGTGGATTGCCTACCCAAGGATCAATCTCGGGACCATCTCTGTTCATCTCTGTCCCTAAGCGGAAAGAATGAATTATGGGTAGGAACCGAATAATCCCAACCCTCAGTTGCACTATAGGAGGGAGAATGTGAATCCAAATCATTACTGGGACCATGTCTCCATCCATCAATGTTATCAACAAGGGAACCACGCCCACGTTGATTAGGCGGACCCCATCCTCTTCCACGAGAGGGTTTACCTGTACTCGAGCCGTTGGGCGGGAATAGATAGAAGTAATCCACTGTAGCATTTTGTTCCCAAAGCCACCATATCTTAGGACTGCCAGCATAAAATTCCAGTTCACCCTGTCAAAGGCCTTCTCTGCATCTGTATTCAAGAATATACATTGAGTCTGAGATGCATTAACTGTCTGTAATAAATTCAAAACCTTTGTAGTGTTATCCCTCGCCTCTCTTGTGGGCACAAATCCCACTTGGTCTAAGTGAATCAACTTTGGGATGTAATGTTGAATCCTATTGGCCAATATCTTGGTAAAAATTTTGAGGTCATGGGCGTGGCCTGGACGGAGACCGAGATGGCAGCATAAGCTAAGAGCTCCTGCGATCCGGGGAACGAATCTTGCCTTTTAGGGGAGCCTACATCTCTAAAACACCATGAGCAGATCTACCCAGAATTCCTCTACATCCTGGGCAGCCACCGACTCAGGTACACAGCTAAGCAGCAACATCCCAGAGATATTTCTGTCCCAACGCATGACTGCACTTGCGGCCTCACAGGCCCAGACCCCAAGCTCATCTAGCCAGGAACCTACGATGTCCATGGTGGGAGGGAAGGGCCCAAGCCCGGGACACGCTCATCCCCCTAGCCTGTTTGATCTTGAAACTGTGGCAGCGGACATTAAGAACACGGTTACAGCGGCGATTACGGATCTCAAAGCGGAAATCCAAGCTGTTGCCCACCGTATTGACAGCGTGGAACAAACCACTCAGACACACGCGGCCGCCATCCGCCAGGTCCAAACCACCTATGACTCCCAGCTTCCTCATCTCTTGGACCTCCACAGACATGTCAAGGATCTCGACAATCGAGGCCGGAGACACAACATACGTGTCCGGGGACTCCTGGAGAGCATAGATCCGGGTTCTCTTCAACAGACTATAAGCGCCATATTTAATGATTTAATTGCCCGCCTGGCGGATTCTCCCGTTGAAATGGAGAGAGCACATCGCGCCTTACGCCCTCAACCCCGGGACAATGAACCACCCAGAGATGTTATTTGTTGCGTGGTGAACTACCCACTCAAGGAGGAGATCCTCCATAAAGCTAGGGAACAGGGGCCGTATTCTTTACAATGGAGCCAACATAAAACTTTTCCAGGACTTGTTGCAGATAACGCTGCAAAACAGGAGAGCTCTGCGCCCTCTGCTGGAGGCCCTGCGTGCCAGGCATATACAATACCGCTGGAAGTTCCCTTTTGGGCTGTCGGCCTCCGCTAGGGGCCGCTCTGCCCTACTACACACCCCGGAAGACTTGCTAGGCTTCTGTGAGCAACTTGATCTCCTGCACGTCCAGCTTCCGGACTGGTATGCGTTCTATTTTCCTGCGGAACCCTGGCTCCTGGTGTCTCTTAACCCATCACCGAAGCCCTAACACCACAGATCCAGCAGAAACAGAGCTGACCAGGCTTCTCCGGGTGTCCATGCATCACGTCGTGATCTCTACCAACATGGTCCGGGCTCCGCCTCCACTCCTGCTAGGAGACGGGACCGAGTGGATGCTTGAATCCACAACTCTACCACTGTCGCTTGTGAGTTGCTTTCTTCCACCAACCCCCCCCCCTCTTATTTTTTTTTTTTTTTCGTCTGTGTCCTCTTTACCCTCCCCTAGGGCCTGCGCTGTCAAAGGATGATTCGACAGTCGCTGCTCTCATGTGATGCCACTTGCGAAGTAGAGGCCGGGACATGAAACTAGGCTGGACACCAGGATGGTCTTCTCCTCGGGGGTCCACACTTCTCATACCTTTAGGTCATCTCCAGCAGCTGTCTCCACAGATGCACCAGCATAGCACCTGGACTTGTTGATGAAGCCTGTGCTCACTGGAGGTAACACATTCTGCTTTTTACACACACTTTTGCAGTCTTTACTTATACCTCATACCCTGCTTGCTGGACACTACATTCTCAAGGATCACTGAGCTACCAACCCAGGCTCTCTCTACAGAACTCTTTTCCTCGGAGGTAACAGCTTTTGTGGACTTCATGCTTTTCCTCTAGTGGAGACTTGGTCAGGTTTGAACCACCCTCTACTCGCTGCGCCCTATTCACTCAAATCTGCTATCCTGGGTGCCTGGACGCTCATCTGAGTTATAGGGGGGGGGGAGGAGGGAAAGATAGGGGAGTAGGATCAAAGGTCTTTTTTTTGTTTTGTCTTCATTTTTTGTTGCATTGGGCAGATAGGATAGTGCAGATCCATGGCAGAACTTTAGAACTGTTTTACTCTGGTTGTTTACAATCTGTTAATATGTTAATGTTTTGGCAAGCTCTTACTCTTAATGTTTAACTTTAGAGCTTGTGCACTTTGGAAACACTGTTCTTTGTTTCCTACTAGTGGTAGGCTCCCCATCCCAATAACATTTTATATTACTATGCTTTTTTTTTTTCGTTCCCTGGTTCGCAACCATCCTGTGGTTGTCGTCCATTCTATTGTCCCCTCACAGCAGTCCTTTTGGGACGTTTGCTGACCCCCCAGGCTCTTCCCCTTTAAGGTGGTCCAGATAGTCTGAATCCACCTCTGGTTGTGTACTATATACTTCTCTCCACTCTTTTCTGTCTTCTCTACTGCACCCCCTCCCCTCTCCCATTCCCCTCTTTTTACATTTTTTATTTTTTTTCTGTTGGATCCGCGCCCGCCCCTCCAGCTGAATCCCCTGCCGCCTAGTTGACAACCATACGCTACACCTTCTAAATTAGTAATCCTAACACGTACACCTTTGCAGATTTATTATTAAACATTCTACTACTATGTCTCCCCTGACGCTGAAATGTTTATCCCTCAATGTCAAAGGCCTTAACTTGCCAGAAAAACAATCCCAAGTTTTGACTTCCCTATTCAAGCACAAAGCACACTTCATTTTCCTCCAAGAGACCCATTTCCGCGCGGACTCTATCCCCAGATTATCTAATCATATATACTGTACAGCCATTCACGCTACAAACCCTGATTCCAAGACTAAAGGAGTCTCTATACTGATCTCCAAACATGCCAATTTCAAACTAACCAACTCTCTTATAGACCCAGAAGGCAGATATATTTTTCTTAAGGGCTCCTACGCCTCAAAACCGATCACACTGGCCAACTTGTATTGTCCCAACGACCATCAGGTTGCTTTTTTCAGAAAAGTTTGCAACCTCTTGGCCTCCTTCCAGTCGGGTGTTGTACTTTTGGGAGGTGACTTTAATGTTCCCCTTCACCCTTTACTTGACACCTCCACAGGTACTTCTACATTGACGTACAAAGCGTTACGCCAGATAAAATTGCAGTTCCAATCCTTGGCTTTACACGATACCTGGCGCACCTTATTCCCCTCAGATAAAGATTACATCTTCTTTTCAGCCCCACATCACAAATACTCCAGGATTGATTACTTTCTATCCCAATCAGATCTGCCTTTCCTACAGCAGTCTACGATAGAGCCAATGTTTCTGTCTGATCATCATCCGATTACAGTTACATTGTCCTTCCCTGAAACATACTCTAGAACTAAGACCTGGCGCCTGAACTCCTCCCTCCTTAAAGACCCTTTAGCGATATACCACATCTGTACGCGTCTTCAGCAATATTTTTTGGAAAACTCGACTCCGGAAGTCTCCCCAATTTCCCTTTGGGAAGCCCATAAATACGTTATCCGGGGTGAGTTGATTGCCCTGGCTACTAAAGCTAAGAGACAACGGCAAGAACGTATAAACGCTCTCATTGGGACGATTAAATCCCTGGAAACATTCCATAAACAGACTATGGCAAAGAACACTTTACAGGACTTAACTCACACTCGTGCCCTGCTCCTAGATGAGCTGGGTAGGGGAACTAGACGACGATACGTTCTTGGCCAGAGGATCTTCTATGAACAGGGTAATAAATGTGGACGACTGCTAGCGCGCTCAGTCCAAAACTCAAAACTATCCTCTACTATCCACCATGTTCGCAGCCCTCGGGGAGATCTTCTGGTCAAGAATTATACAATTTACAACCTAGTAGTCCGACCCAGAAAACTACTGAATCACGTCTTAGACTCATTAAAGATTTTCTTTCCCAGTATAGCCCTACACCAATAGCTCCCCAACATGCACTTGATCTGGAGAGACCCATAGAAGCAGTAGAATTGGAGATGGCTATGAAACAAATGAAATCGGGCAAGAGCCCGGGGCCAGATGGCTTGTCCCTCCAGTACTATAAATCTTTCATCGATGTCCTTGCTTCTAAACTCATAGCCACTTTCAATGCCTTGTTGAATCCCCAGGTCAAGCCAGACAGAATGTTAGCCGCCCATATTGAAGTTATTCCTAAGGAAGGGAAGGACCCCTCGCTAGTTGCTAATTACAGGCCGATATCCCTTTTGAATGTCGACATTAAGTTGTACGCAAAAATTTTGGCTAACAGATTGATTCCCTTAGTGCCTGGCCTCGTATCCCTTGATCAGGAGGGCTTTGTCCCTGGCCGTGAGGCTAGGGACAATACCATCCGGACATTGAATTTGCATCACTGGCTCACGTCCTCCAAGTCACAGGGTTTCTTTCTCTCACTCGATGCTGAGAAGGTGTTCGACAGGGTGGCCTGGGACTATATGCGAGAGGTTCTCCTGGCCATTGGCTTGGGTTCCCGTATGCTGTCACACATAATGGCCTTGTACTCGGGCACCTCCGCGGCGGTAAGAGTCAATGGTCACCTGTCGGGCGCCTTCCCCATCAGCAATGGTACGCGACAGGGCTACCCACTTTCGCCCCTGATATACATCCTTACTCTGGAACCCTTCCTGAACAGGTTGAGAGGTAATCCGGACATTCATGGACTCACAGTTAAGGATAGGGAGTTTAAGGTGGCAGCTTTTGCGGACGATATACTTCTGTCTCTAAAAGCACCCAGGATTTCCCTACCCAATCTCCTTAAAGACTTGGAGGCATTCGGGACCTTATTGAATCTTAAAATAAACCACGCAAAATCACATGCCTTGAACGTTACCCTTTCTCTCCAGGAAGTTTTGCACTGCCGGGAGTCCTTCCCCTTTCGTTGGGAACAGGACGCAATAACATACCTAGGTATTCAAATCCCATCTCGCCTATCTGACCTCTACTTGAAAAATTACCATATAGCCTTACTTAAGATTCAAAAAAAACTTGGGGATTGGATGGGCCTGAATGTCTCCTGGTTCGGACGTGCCGCCCTACTTAAAATGATTATTTTGCCACGTTTACTTTACTTACTACAATCAGTCCCTATCTTTTTACCGTCAGGCTTCTTTTCAACTTATCGGAGAGAGTGTTCCGCCTTCTTATGGAGGAACTCTCCTCCCCGTATTAAGTTCTCCCGACTCACACTACCTAAATCTGGAGGAGGTATTGGGTTACCGGACCTCCAGAAGTATTATGCTGCATGCCACCTAACTAGGGTCGCAGACTGGAATATTCATGGTTTTAAAAAGTCATGGGTTTTCCTAGAAAAAGCCTTTTCGTCTGGACCCTTGCACCTCCTCCCATGGTTACCACCAAAGAATTGACCGCGGTCTCTCTCCTCACACCCGCTCATTAACCCTATGTTTAAGGCGTTCAGAAAGGCCTCACTGGGGGGTCGCTTTCCCCCCCTCCGAGTCCTCTGACCACATTGAGAGGGAACCCTGATTTTCCTCCGGGGGACTATGCTGCCTTTTTGCAAGATGAGTGGCCATTTGAGGATGTGCTCGCCCTCCAGTTTTACTCTAAGGAGCTTCCTATATCCTTTGAACAGCTACAATCCATCTCTAGGACGTCCTCTTTCTCCTTTTGGACCTATAGACAAATCAGACACTTCCTCTCTACTCACACCCACCAGTCTCTTTGGTCCAGACAAAGGGAATGCCCAACTCGGAAGCCAAAGATTTCTCAATGAAATTCCCGGTTGCTCCAGAGTCCACATATGCAGAGAGTTGATAGGCATTTTGAGCCCAGTGGATAGACACGGGTAGGGTGAAACGAGAGAGGCTGACAGAATTAAAGGAACGGTCTAGATCACCTCTCTCCGAGTGACCTAGACCCCGGACGGACTGGACAGGAGTTCAAGAGATGTCCTTTATCGCCGCAATAAAGGCACAGGACCAAACCCATGCGCAGGGCACGTTCCTCTGGAGAGAGGCGAGTTCGCCCAAGCTGCATCGGTTCTCCCAACGTTTGAGAGGTTGAAGACGGAGAGGGTTCCACAAGTCCTTGGAGGGCCTGTGCTGGACGGCCAGCAGGGGGATGACTGGTCCTGGATCTCTCCAGGGCCCGCTCCTGGAAACGAATGTCTATTTGAACGCTAAATGCGATTAAATCATCCAAAGTGGTAGGAATGGTGCGTCCAGCGAGTTTATCCTTTACACGCTCAGATAGGCCTTGCCAGAAGGTAGCGGTAAGAGCCTCATTATTCCATTTGAGTTCAGCGGCCAGCGTTTGGAATTGAACTGCGTATTGACCGACTGTCATTCCTTGCTGACGGAGACGAAAGAGGGCCCCAGCAATAGAAGATACTCTGCCGGGCTCATCAAAAGTTTTCCGGAAAGCATCCAAAAAGGCCTGGAGGTCGGAGGTGATAGAATCATGTTGTTCCCAGAGTGGGGAGGCCCAAGCTAGATCCATCTATCCTCCCCTGTTTTACGCTCTCTTGGGGTTTTCACCCTTCCCCTACCGCTTTCCCTCTGTGTCTTTCCCCCCCCTTTTTTCTTTCTTCTTTCTTTTTCTCTCTTTCTTTTCTTTGGCTCTTTCTTCCTCTCTTTAGCCCCGTTCCCCTTCTTTATTTTCTTCCCTTTAGTCAATGTTCATAGAGGTACCTCTCATTTGTGAGCACATCGTTATACACAGGTTACGCTGCGCCTTGGACTCTAAATGAGTCGAACCTGGTACGCTTCTTCCTTCTCTTGGATATATCAAGGGGGGAGTGTGGGGGGGGGAGAAAATGTGTCCCCCTGCCCTCCTAAGCTACTTTACATGTATGTCGGCAGATTAGGGTCGTGTAATCCCGATTGTGATATTGTTACTGTATCTTATACTTGGTGCCCTCTATAATACTTTGTTATTTTGCTGTCATGTCTTCTTTATTTTGACATGTATGTTTATTTTTTTTACTATGTGCCTTATAAAAACCTTTTTGTGGGAAAAAAAAAATGAGGTCTAGATTAAGCAAGGAGATCGGCCTATAATTTACACAGGAGGTCAGATCTTTCTCCTACTTATAGATCACCGAGATGTAGGCCAACAGGGTCTCTGTTGTAAAAGTTGCAGAGGAACCCAATGCGTTAAACAATTTAATCATGTATTGGCCAAGAGAGGGTAGCAGAATCCCATAATATTGGGCTGTAAGTGTCACAATGGTACTGAAGTGAGCCCATAGGCGAGCAGGTGACACGGGATCCCCCAGGGTGTGGAATCTAAGGGCCAGCCGGTATTCCACCAGGGACCCCCTCACAAGGGTTTGGGCTTAGCTGCGTGCTGACCCCAGGTCACGACCCCCAGGTTCACCCTGCTCGCGAGGAGAGTACCAGAAGACACAGAGGGATGGATGGGTGGATAAAGCAAAAGAGCCAAGGTCGGGGCGGGCAGCAGACAGCGTGAACAGGAGGACTAGCCGATTCGGTACACAAGAAGTCTGGTTAAGTAGGTTACAGGCAGGGAGCTCTGAAACAAGTGTTGCTCAAGCAACCAGAAACTGGTCTGAGTGCAATTTAAATAGTGAGGCACATGGGAGGCTGGACAGGAAGTAGCAGGAAGGAAGAATATATTAAGCCATAGGTGAAGCCGGCGACACCAATAGCTGCAGAGTGCAGCCAGAGCTGAACACAAGCTAGTGGAACAACAGGTGCCAGCCGACCTACAGCAGTATAGGTAAGACACAGATCAACTCCGCAGCTGATCTGTGACAGTAAGGCCATCCGGGCCAGACGCTTTATCCAGTTTAGATGCTCTCACTGCCTCTTGAAGTTCTTCTATTGTTATAGAGTCTTCCATTTTATCTCTATCTATATCTATCTATATGTGATAACCGGGGCATTAAAGATAAAGTAAGATATGTATCTATTTGTTCTTGAGTAGGAGGTTTAACCTTCAAATTATAGAGTAATTCGTAAAATTATTTAAATTTCTGTGCTATATCATATGGCTTTGTGACCTTTGGCTTATTAGATGGTATCAGATGAGGGATATAAGTCTTTAATATATGTCCTTATTCCCCGCTTCATATGAAAATCTTTTACATATCTGTGGTGCCGCCTTAGCCTTATATTGCAGAAGATCTACAATTTGTGTCCTTTTAGCCAAAAGTTCTCTCTCCACCGATTCAGTTTGAACTCTTTTATGTCGAGTTTCTAAGATAGATAGTTCTTCCACTAATAACTTTAGTTGTTGATTTTGTTTATGGTTTATCCTGGCTCCATGCTTAATCAGCACACCCCTAATAACCGCTTTGTGTGCCTCCCAGATAATACCAGGGTCACAGTCCAGAGTGTCATTAGTACTAAAGAAAAAACCCATTTCCTTGAACTACATCTTCCCGCACCTCTTTATCTTTATCTTGACTTTCATTCAATCGCCAATGGTTGGATCTAGTCAAGGAAGAGTCTTGTAAGACATATATCAAAGATATCTGTGCATGATCTGACCAAGTAATAGAGCCAATGGTAACAGCTTGAACTGCGTGACGTTGGGCATGTGGGATGAGGAAATAATCAATACGAGAATATGTTTTATGAGGAAGGGGAGTAAAAAGTATAATCCTTTTCCGTGGGATGAAGTAATCACCATACATCAATCAGTTGACTTTTATAGAAAGATTGAGCTATATTTTTATGAGCCTAAATAAATAGTTGACCCCCCAGTAGATGTATCCTCTGCTGGTACTAGAGGGGTATTTAAATCTCCACCTACAATCAGTTGTCCTACTTTAAACTCCATCAGTTTCCTTAACGTTTTACTTATAAAAGTCTCTTGATGTTCAATGGGGGCATATAATGCTGTCTATACAATCCCATGGTACTCTACTTGAGATGAGAATCAAAACCGCCTTTGATTTTGCAACTTGATTGGTTAAATGATATATCATCGGAAATGACTTACTTTGTAAGCTAGGTACTTTATCTTCTCTAAAGTGTGTCTCCTGTATGAAAACGATATCAGTTTTAGATCTTTGCATATCATGTAGGAGCATCCGTCTCTTCTCCAGCGTGTTTAGCCCCCTAACATTAAACAAGGTCACCTTAATGGCCGCCATATCAAAATCTCAAAAAAAAAAAAGGAAAAAAAAACCCTCCCTACCTACTTCAGCACAATATTGCTAACTACGCTCTTCGGTTCTAGACCGATATTAAGCGCCAACCTATTTGGGGGCTTGGTCAGCGATGGACGGGTGCCGAGCTCCATATCCCCTCCCCCCTCCCTCCAGCCACAAAGCAAAACAAAATTAAGTCCAAAAAAATAAACAAAAGATTTTAAGACAACCATCCATATTTCCTAGAGAGCATACAATCTCCCTATGTCTCATCATATTACCATCATATTACCCAAAGAAAGTAAAAGAAAAAGGACCATATCCTTGGCATTGTAATAAACGAGGCCAACACAAAAAAAAAAAAAAAGGAAAAACAAGAAAAGCAACCATACAAAAATTAGCAAAAACATTTTAAAGGTTCTTTATCTAACCTGCAGAACCCCCAACCGTTCTCCCCTCTCCTCTCCTCTCAAAGAAGGACCTCAGTTCTAGTCCTTGAAAGTTAGGGGAAATCCATGGGGTACTCCACCATCAGATGTTCCATCCCTCCACCTTTTAAAACAGTATAAACAATATAAATTTACAAATATCCTGCAAGTATCCCCCCCTTCAGCCACCAAAAAAAGGGGGGAGGGATCCTCCCACTCCCCAACCCTTAGCCCACCCCCCCATCCCCCTCCCTCTCTGTCTCTCTCTCTACCTCTAAACTTAATACCTCAATGGGCCCGGGCCACCTCATCCAACTTAGCATGACTCCATTAACCAATCCCCCTCTCTTCGACTTATCCTTATCTTCCCTCTATCTCTTCAGTCCCAGACTATCTCCCCTCTTTATTTACGATTCCCCAAAAGGGGGTGTTTTATGTGTTTATATATTTATATTTTATACATATACTTATAACTTTATACATTTTATATTTATACATATATATACATCTCTATATCTCCTAAGTTCCAAGTAAATCCTTTAGCATCCACACAATAGTGTCTACTTTCTTTCCCCTCCTATTCCCTCTGTGAAGAAAATTATATATATACATACCAAAAAAATAAAATTAGGGGAGGGGGGAAGCTATAATCCCCTCCCTCTCCCCCCTCTCGCTTTACGTGTTTAGTGTTATCTAACAAGTGATATGTGTCATTATGTGATATTGTGTACCTTATACTTTATACATTATGTATCCAGTGTAATTCCATGTTTCTCATGTTGTGTATTTAATCTACCCACATGTGTTCTTCCCCATTTATCCCACCCACCCGTCCACCCTCCTTCTCCCCTTCCCTTTCCCCTCCTCTCTTAAAAACCCGGAGTGGAGCGTCCCAAAAAAAAAAAAAAAGAAAAAACCCCTACTACCTCTTCCTTGTGTCTTAAACCCCCCCCCCCCATGTGAGAAAAAAAAATATGGTCTATCTCAGTGACAATGACACTAGTGTCAATCTGTGATGTGTGATCTGTGATATGAGGGCACACTACTAGAGTTGAGCGGACACCTGGAAGTTCGGGTTCGACGGGTTCGGCCGAACTTCGCAAAAAAGTTTGAGTTCGTGACCCGAACTTGAACCCGAACCCCATTGAAGTCAATGGGGACCCGAACTTTTGAGGGCTAAAATGGCTCTAAAAAAGTAATGGAAAGGGCTAGAGGGCTGCAAATGGCAGCAAAATGTTGTTAAGAGCATGGCAAGTGCTCTGCAAACAAATGTGGATAGGGAAATAACTTAAAATAACATAAAATACATAAAAATTTAAAATAATAATCTTGACCTAGGAGGACGAGGTCCATATGGAGTAGGAGGTTGAGGTGGCGGTGGATGTGGCGGTGTAGGTGGAAGCGGAGCTGTGGAGGAGGACGAGGTAGCCAACAATGTTTTTTTTTTTTGTTTTTGTTTTTTTAATTAGAGTACACCCCAAAAGAGTGAGAAAGATCAAAAATACAACAATGGCTGGGTAAGGCCGGTATACATGTCTATTCTGCACAAGGTACGGACGGGATCCATGCCTGGTTAATTTTAATGAACATGAGCTTGTCCACATTGGCTCTGGACAGGTGGCTGTGCTTGTCTGTGATAACGCCCCCTGCCGTGCTAAATACACGTTCAGATAATACACTGGCTGCAGGGCAGGCCAGCACCTCCAAGGCCTTACGATCACGCTCCAGTGAGGGAATTAAGGATGGTATGTTGTCCTTGTAACGGGGATCCAGCAGCGTGGCCACCCAGTAATCAGCACCAGTTAGAATGTGGGCAACTCAGCAATTGTTGCGGAGACACTGCAGCATGTAATCGCTCATGTGTGCCAGGCTGCCCAGAGGCAACGAAAAGCTGTCCTCTGTGGGAGGTGTATCGTCTGTGTACTCTGTATCCCCCCAGCCACGCACCAGTGATGGCCATGAGCTGGTCTGGGTGTCACCCTGCTGTGAACATGGTTGATCCTCCTCCATCTCCTCCTCCTCATCCTCCACCTCGTCATTCTTCCAGAACTGTGACCTTGCTGGACAATTGTGTACCTGGCGTTTGTTGGTGCAGGAACCCACCCTCGGAGCCACTTGTGAATGACTGCCCTGAAAGCCTTGGAAATGATCCCTCTTCCTCCTCCTCCTCCTCCTCCTCCTGTTCCACATCCTCTTCCATCATCGCCCGAAGGAGGCATAGAACTGGGATAGTAACGCTGAGAACGGCGTCATCGGCACTGGCCATTTTGGTGGAGTACTCGAAACAGCGCAACAAGACACACAGGTCTCGCATGGAGGCCCAGTTATTGGTGGTGAAGTGGTGCTGTTACGCAGAGCGACTCACGCGTGCGTGCTGCAGCTGATTCTCCACTATCTCCTGCTGCTGCTCGCACAGTCTGGCCAGCATGTGCAAGGTGGAGTTCCACCTTGTGGGCACGTCACATATGAGGCGGTGAGCAGGAAGGCCGAAGTTACGCTGCAGCGCCGACAGGCGAGTAGCAGCAGGGTGAGAACGCCGAAAGTGCGCACAGACGGCCCGCACTTTCTGCAGCAGTTCTGGCATATCGGGGTAATTTTTAAGGAACCTCTGCACCACCAAATTCAGCACATGCGCCAGGCAAGGGATGTGCGTCAAACCGGCTAGGCCCAGAGCTGCTACGAGATTTCGCCCATTATCGCACACCACCAGGCCTGAATTGAGGCTTATTGCCACCAACCACTCATCGGTCTGTTGTTCCATGTCCCTCCACAACTCCTGTGCGGTGTGGTGTTTTTCCCCCAAACAGAAAAGTTTTAAAACTGCCTGCTGTCATTTACCCCTGGCTGTGCTGAAGTTGGTGGTGAAGGTGTTACGCTGACCGGATGAGGAGGCGGTAGAGGATAAGGAAGCGGAGTAGGAGGAGTTAGCAACAGGAGGCAAACTGAAGCGCCCTGCAATCCTCGGTGGTGGAAGGACATGCGCCAAATTGCTATCCGCCTCAGGCCCAGCCGCCACTGCATTTACCCAATGTGCTGTTAGGGAGATATAACGTCCCTGACCGTGCTTACTGGTCCACGTATCCGTAGTTAGGTGGACCTTGCCACAGATGGCGTTGTGCAGTGCACACCTGATTTTGTCCCCCACTTGGTTGTGCAGGGAAGGGATGGCTTGCCTGGAAAAGTAGTGGCGGCTGGGCACGACGTACTGTGGGACAGCCAATGCCATCAGGCTTTTAAAACTCTGCGTCTCCACCAGACGGAATGACAGCATTTCAAAGGCCAGGAATTTTGAAATGCTGGAATTCATGGCCAGGGATCGCGGGTGGGTAGGGGGGTACTTCCTCTTCCGCTCCAGTGTTTGGGAGATAGAGAGCTGAACGCTTCCATGGGACATTGTGGAGATGGTTGGTGACCCAGGTGGTAGTGTTGCTGGCAGATCCTCTGTTTGCGGGGTGGCAGGTGCCACTGTCACTACAGAGGTGGATGAAGAGGCTGAGACTGCAGCAGAAGAGGAAGCAGGAGGAGCCAGAGACCTTTCTTGGTTTTTGAGGTGTCTACTCCACTACAGCTCGTGCTTTGCACTTAGATGCCTGGTCATGCAGGTTGTGCCCAGGTTGAGAACGTTTATGCCTCGCTTCAGGCTCTGATTGCACAGCGTGCAAAACCACTCGTGTCTTGTCATCAGCACATTGTCTGAAGAACTGCCACGCTAGGGAACTCCTTGGACCTGGCTTTGCTGTGCTCGGTCCCTTGCTGCGTTGGGCAGTAGCAGGCGTACTGTCTAGGGGAAGGACGCTCCGCTTTTGCACCCTGCTCCCTCTTCTGCTGTGCTGGTGGCTCTGTGCGACCACCGCCTCTTCCTCCGAACTACACAGGTTACCTGCATCACGTTGATTCCATGTGGGGTCATAGACCTCATCGTCCTCCACATCAACTTCCACCCAGTCTTCACCCCTGCCCTCCTTGTCGGTCTGCACAATTGCAAAAGCAGCAGCAGTTGGCACCTGTGTTTCTTCATCATCCGACACGTGCTGCGATGGTCCTCCCATGTACTCATCTTGAAACATAAGTGGTTGGGCATCGGTGCACTCAATCTCTTCCACTTCTGGGGCAGGGCTAGGTGGATGGCCCTGGGAAACCCTGCTAACAGAGTCATCAAAAAGCAGAAGAGACTGTTGCATGACTTGGGGCTCAGACTGCTTGGCTGATTTGCAAGGGGGTGAGATGAAAGACTGATGGACATCGGCTGCAGGTGCCAACTCTGATATTTCAGCAGTAGACTGGATGGGAGACAATGTGAAGGAACTGGAGGCACTGTCAGCAACCCAATCTACTATCGCCTGTACTTGTCCTGGCCTCAACATTCATAGAGCCGCATTAGGCCTGACCAAATACCGCTGCAGGCTTTGTCGCCTACTCCCACCTGAGGAAGGTGTTTCACTTGTGCGTGTAGCTGGCACAGATCGACCACGTCCTCTCCCTGCAACAGGAGCTCCACCAGCAGCACTACGACCGGGGCCACGTCCCTTATTTGATGTTCTCCTCATATTTCTCAAATTTAGGATCTTGCCCTAAATGGGTGTTTTTTGAATAGCAGAATAGAGCAACAGTATCTAAAGGGTGTATCTCACAGGTACAGATATGCAGAAAATGCAGCAAAAAAATATTTTTGGGGCTACATTTTTTATTTTTTTTGAATAGCAGAATAGGAGAACAGTATCTAAAGTGTGTATCTCACAGTAACATATGCAGTGCTGGTGCACTGAGCTTGCATAAAATGCCCGCCGATGCCAACCTACCTAACAGACAGATAAAAGTTATCTTTTCTCTGGCACTGGGCTCAGGGCAGGATAAAAAGATTGTGCACTGCACCCACACAACAAAAGCAAGGTAGATCGCTGAGTAATTTGATTTCTGAATCAGGACTCCTATCTAATTCACTCCCTCGCAGCAACAGGAGCAGCAAACTTTCCCTACACTATCTAAAGTGACGTGTTGTGCTATGTGCCTCTAGCTTATATAGAGGCTGGGTCACATGCTGCACTGGCCAATCACAGCCATGCCATTAGTAGGCATGGCTGTGATGGCTTCTAAGGGCACACGAGTTAAACAAATGTTGATTGGCTGCCCTGCAGCTTTTTATAATGCGCCATTACATTGCCGAACACCGAACCTTTACAGATTCGGGTTCGCTCAACCCTACACACTACCTTTTCATAAACAAATGTATCTTCCTATTTTGTATATATGTATAAATCATATATTCATATATTTATATATTCTCTATCTAATTCCCCTTTAAGGTCTGCCAAAAAGCAAACAAAAAAAAAAAGTAGGGTGTTCCTCCTTCCATCCAAGATTCCTGTCCATAACGATTTGGGGGAAAATAATAGCACTCCTTTCTCTGTTTGATGTCCTTCGCTCTATTTACCCTTCTTATGTACCATCCTGGCCTATCTTTTCTTAGAAATCGTAAGGGGGATCAGTTCCATTATTCAGTTCCATTATTCAGAGCTTTACAAGTTTAGGGAGTCAAGAGCACAAACACCAAAGAAAAAAGAAAAAAAAGTTGGGTGGGGAGGAGCTGAGGGGGGTACCCCCAAAAAATGGGAAACCTCCCAAAAAAAATAAATGCGGAATATTGCCAGATAACTAAATTCAACAGTGAGAGATGTCTGTAACCCAAACCCGTCTTTCAATATATCCTTTTACTTCTATTTTGTATCATTTTTCCATAGCTCGTTCTAGAGTTTCTGTAGTTGTCATACAGGGCTTAACCCCTCGCTGCCTCTTCACTGGTGGCTGCAGCCAGTCCGGGACCACACACTGTTCTATTTCTAGAAACACAAATAGATCTGACGGTTGGAGTAAAGAGAAAGAAGATGTTCCCTTCTTTACTATTAGAGATATAGGATACCCCCACCTGTATGATCCCCCTGAATGTTTGATTTTTTCTAAAAGTGGGCGCAGTTGTGCTCTTCTTTGGAGAGTGGCCCGGGATATATCCGGTAAAATCCTAATCATTGCCCCTTCATATTCAACAGCCCCCACTTCCTAGGCTTTCCGACTTATCAGTTCCTTCTGTGCATGTAGTCGTCCAATTACATCTCTGGGTCTAGCAGGATCTGTAGAGTGAGGCCCCTGTGCCCTATGCAGCCTGTCAAACTCTATTTATCTAGGAGTCTTTGGAATTCCCAGCTTTTGGCATATAGTCAAAACGACTCTATGTAGCGCCTCTTCCTCCATATCTTCTGGGATTCCTCTAAATCTTAGGTTCTACCTTCTTTTTCGGTCCTTAAGTTCCTCCATTTTAAGCTGTATGGAGGCTGTATAGGCTGTCTGAGAGTTCTGCTCCTTTTCTAATCTGGCAACACGTACCTCCAAATTTGCCACCGCCGTTTCCTCTGCGGTGCAGCGATCTGCCAACACCAGTACCTCCTCTCACACCGACTGTATTTCTTTCTTAAATCCTTCCTCTTGTCGGGCAAACATCGCCTCCATCTCCTGGCGTGTCGGGAGGGCCTGCAAAATAGCTCTCAGGTCCAAATCCAAACTCGCTGCATTCCACTGCCCCACCACCATCGCGCTGCGTTGTTCACCCTCTACTTCGGTCACCCCGTGTGTTTCTGAGGACCGGGGTAAGTTCATACATGGTGACGCCATTGAGATCTCTGTACACGGTCTCCTCTGTATCTCTGCTGCCGATGCCCGGGCTATCGCGGCGTGCGTGCGTGGGAAAAAGTTTTGAATCTCCGGCTGTCCTGGAGCTCTCTGTGTTTGCTGCTGTCTTGCTTCCGCCCTCTTCTTTACACCGCTCATACCGTGGGGTGTTTCCTCAGTTTCTCTGCGGTCTCTCCCGCCGCTTTAGCCGTTTTAAAAGTCCAAGAAGTGGCATATTGCTTGCACCTTGGTTAGCTGGAAGGTGGAGGGTAGGTCAGAGCTCTGCTAGTGTCTCTCTACTCCACCATTACCAAGCCACGCCCCTCGCTACTAATACAGTTTCAGCTACCGCTTCGATGTAATTCCAGGCTACTCTGTCGAATGCCTTCTCTGCATCAAGGGACAGGAATAGACCTTTTTGGTCTGTTTATGTCATCAGGTGGTGTAAGTTAATTGGTTTGATTGTGTTGTCCCTGGCTTCGCGGCCAGGGATGAAGCCAGCTTGGTCTTGTGAGATGAGGGAAGGGAGTAGCGGTAGGAGTCTGTTTGCTAGAATCTTAGAAAAAATCTTTATGTCCACATTCAGAAGTGAAATTGGCCTGTAGTTTCCCGTTTGTGTGGGGTCTTTTTCGTCTTTGGGTATGACTACTATGTGGGCTTCCAACATTCAGGGTTTCTGAGAATGTTTTGAAGTATACTGTGGAAAAACTGTCAGGGCCAGGGCTCTTACCCGGTTTTAGTTGTTTGATTGCTTGTGCCAATTCTTGTGTGGTGATTGGGGATTCAAGATTGGAGACTATGTCGTTGGAGATTTTCCCTGGGGCAAATTGGTCTAGAAACGATGTGAGGTCGTTAAGTCTTTTTGCGGGTTGGGGATCTAGAGGGGTCGGATTTGTTGAGGTCGTATAGGGAGGAGTAATAATTTTCAAATTCTCTTGCTATGTCGTTGTTATTCGTGAGTGTCTTGCCTGTATGGGAGTGCAGTTGGTGTACCGTGTTGGCTGCTTTTGTTTTGCGCAAGGCTTGTGCCAGGAGGTGGCCACATTTGTTTCCGAACTCGTAGAAGAGTTTCTGGGATAGAGGGAATTATTTTCTGAGATAGAGGCCTAGTTCTTCCTGTATGTGTGTGCGGATTTCGATAAGTTCTAGGTGGGTTTGTTGAGCTAAGTTGCGTTTATGAAGTGCTTCTAGTCTTTTAAGTTTGGTGAACAGGTCAGCCAGTTTAGCTTTCTTTTTCTTCCTAAGTGCAGCTGTTAAGGAGATCAGTTTACCTCGAATAACACATTTGTGTGCCTGTCATTGTGTCAGTTTTGTGTCAGTTTTGAGGTGTCTGATGTGTTGTTGTCAGTAAAGTAATTGGATAAACAGGTGCAAAATCTCTTGCTCATTAGTTTTGTCTGTCAGGATAGTTGGGTCTAGCCTCCATATGCGTGTGTGATTGAGTTTGTCAGGAAAGGTGTTATTGAGATGGGATGATGATCAGAGAATGCCATTGGTTCAATAGTTGCCGCTGTCAGAGTGGGGAGATCCTGTTGTGTGAGGAAAAGGTAGTCAAGGCGAGAGTATTTGTTGTGGGGGGTAGAGAAGAAGATAAAGTCTTTGTCCCTTGGGTGGAGGGTACGCCAGGTATCGTGGAGTAAGAGTTCTTGAAAACATTTTCTGATTTGTTTGAGTGCCCTGTATGGTAAATGGGATTTACCTGAAGAGGTGTCAAGAATGGGGTCTAGTGGGACATTAAGGTCCCCTCCCAGGATCAAGAGCCCTTCCTGGAAAGTGGCTAAATGATGTGTGACAGCTCGGAAGAAGGGGACCTGGGAAGAGTTTGGGCTGTATATGTTCGCTAGTGTGATTGGTTTGTTCCTATAAGTACCCTTGAGAAAGATATATCTACCCTGTTCGGCAATGAGAGTGTCCGTAACTTGGAGAGAGGTATATTTTTGGACAGGAGTATAGATACCCCTTTGGATTTCGAAATTGGAAACGTGGCGTGGTAGCTGTGGGGAAAGAAGCTATTTGTTAGTCTGGGTATTTTCTTGGTACAGAAGTGGGTTTCTTGGAGGAAGATTACTTCTGCTTTCATGCTGCACATGTGGGTTAGTAGTTGTGATAGTTTTTCTGGGGTATTCAGACCCTTGGTATTGAGGGAGAGTATCTTCAGAGAAAGGTCAGAAGTTTGGGATTCGTGGGATGTCATTGTGGGAATAGAGGTTGGGGGACAATTATGCTATGGCTATGTGGGGAAGTCAGAGACAGCAGGGGGAGGGAGAGGGCCTGGGATAGGGGGGGGCGAGGGGGAGGACAGGGAGTGGGGGGAGGTGATTCTAAGGTGGGTTCGGGGAGGTGGAAGGAGAGGATCGAGGGCAAGTGGTAGGGTTGGCTGGGGAGGCCGTGAGATTAAGCCGGAGTTGGGGATTGATCTGCAAACACACCTAATGGATAGGGGGGAGTCCGGTAAGAATCAGCGGTATCTACCAGAGTCCGCTGTGAGGGGGGGTAGTAGGCAACGTTCCACCAGAAGGGGGTGAGTTCTGCGTCCCTATGAGGTCTGTAGGGTTGCTTACAGCATAAACAGAGGTTACTGTCAGGGGCCAGGTGGGAGTTTGGTTTTCCTACTGGTCCCTATTGACAGTAGGTAATGCATACGTTGGCATGGTGAGAGGATAAGTGTTAATGTGTGGAAGTCTCAGCACTGTGAGACTCTGTAGTAACGAGTGTGGAGGTGTATGTGTAGTGTGAATCGTGGGTGCGGGTGGTGCTGAAAGAATTGTACGGAACTGTCAATCTGTAACTCAAAAAGTGGATCTCAAGGTTTGCGTGGCACAGAGCAGAAGGTTTGAACATTAGTCAAAAAAGAAAGGGGGGAACGGAGCAGTAAAAATATATATAACAATACCAACATAAAGAACAGTGGTAAGAACAATAATCAGAGCAACCATAAATGTAAACAAAGCCATATTCACAGCTATAAGTATAATTATAACGATAACCACAACTATGCCTGTGAGAGTTGTGTACAGGTCTTATGATTCTGAGGGGGTCATGCCCAGCCCTGGTTCAAAAAGTAATATCTTGTGTGTATCCTAGATGGAGAGGTGAGTGACTTTTTAAGCTTGTTTTAGTTAGGGAGAGGGAATGGGTGTACACTCCCGTGTATGAAGGGAGTTCCCGTGTAAATGGGGGCGATTTGTAGTCCCTACCTGAACATATCCCTCTCGGATACTCGACCCATCTCCGTGGTTGGAACATTGGGAGGTCAGGAGCTGCGGATTCTTTTGAGGAGATAGAGGGAAGGTAAGGTGGCATAATAAGTAAATACATCTATACAAAGTTAGTATCTGTCAAGGAGGCCGGAATGCAGGGGTGGCAGAGCTTGGGGGGAGAGGGGGAGGAGGCGTTGACAATATGAAGATAGAGAGGGAGGGTAGAAGGGGACTGTTGGGGAATATGGAAAGATGATGGAGGGTAGCAAAGAAGTCTCGGAATAGCATTAAGGGGAGTCAGATATTTGCTTATCGCTTCCTTGTCATACCAGTCAGAGAGGGAACCAGGAAGTTGTTTGACAGAAGATTCCTGGGATCTTCTGAGCGGTGTTACCTGGGTTGCCAAGGGAGTCCAACTCCTGTCCGTGATAGAGCTCTAATAAGGAAACGAGTGACCAAATGTTCGTGCCTGGTGGTGGATCGCAGGGCAGATTGTATTGTAGCAAGGGAGAAGCATTCATATAATACATTGAGGAGTTGGTGTGTCTTCCGTGTCGTATCCCTGGGAGAGCGGGCTGGTCTCGGTAGATCATCTCTGGGGTGCAGTAAAGGATTAAAGAGAGCTACTCAGGGGGTAAAGGGCTTGGGGATGTATTTCCATATCCTTTTTGTATGGAGGGGGAGTCCACTGTTTAGTTCAATGCCGTCGGTGGTAGAAGGTGAGTGACTTGTGAATTTAAGTCCCATGCCTTAATCTTGTCAGTTGTGAGGTGTTTCTCCTGTTGCTGCAAATAGGAGGAAAAGAGTAAATTAGTTAGTTGTCTCTTGACGGGTAAGTTGGCAAAGAGCAGCGGGAGGTTTTGTCATTGTGTAGGAATGCAGAAGGATATTAGTCCGCAGCTCAGGAGGTTCAGGCAGGCCACGGAGAAGGCATTTGCGTTGTGCTCTCACGGGGATCGGGGAACAGGTCATGGAAGGTAAGTCTCTGTGCCACGCGCTAGTGGAAAGAAAAGAGCAGTTACCTTTCTAGGTGATGCGGGCTCTGCGGTGTGCCGGTGAGGCTGTTGGGCTGCCACTCCGATGAGCTCCTGGGTCTCTCGGTGGGGAGCGAGGAGGAAGAGGATGGGAGCGGTGGCGGCTGATACTAAAATTGCCCGCTTCAGCGATGCCTTCCATGGAGGTGGATCTCATGGGTGACAGCAATCTAAAATCACTGTACCAGTCCAGGACATCAATTAGAGGGATGTCAAGGGTGGTGCAGAAATGTTCCAGATCCTCCGGCACTTTAAGGGTGGCTGTGTGGCCTTGATGTGTCACTGATAAGCCGAAGGGGAACTTCCAGCGGTAGATTATAGATCTGGCTCTCAGGGTATCCAGTAAGGGTAGTAGCTCTCGTCTGCGTTGCAGGATGATGCTCGATAAATCTTGGTAGATCTTGATCACCGCTCCGCGATAGGATAGTTGATTGCGGCTTCTGGCTTTACGGGGTATTTCCTCTTTTAGTGGGAAATCCATGAGGCAGCAGACTGTGTCTCTAAGAGGATCTGTGTCTCTTCCTCTCGGGCGCAGTGCTCTGTGAAGTCGTTCAAAAGCGGTCGGTGTGTCAGGGGACCTCTCCAGGAGATCAATGAAAATAGTGGTAACTGATGAGGAGATCTAGGTGGGATGGATAGATTCCGGGATTCCCCTCACCCAGAGGTTGCGGCGTCTCCCGCAGTTGTCCAGGTCCTCCATGTGATGATTTATCTCCCTGAGATGCACAGCATGGGACTCGGTTATCTGCTGTATGTGGCATATTGCCGTGTCATGGCTGGCTTGTGTTGTTTCCACCTCCTCCACTCTAAGGATCATGTCCTGGATGTCTGATCTCATGTCAGAGATGGCTGCCATGAGGGTGATTTTAATTTCCGATGTGACACTGCAGAGGTCATCTAGGCTGACTGCAGGAGGGTGTCTCTTTCCTGTCCCCGTTCCGGACAAGCTCTGGGTTCCTGGACGTTGTGGGCTAGTGCGTAGTGAGTAGGACGCTTGTGAGGCCTGCATCCTGTCTCTAGGCCGTGACCAAAAGATCTCGGGTATGTGCTTGCCAAGCTGTGTTTCTTGTCCCAATGGGGATAGGGACCGAGTTGCAGAGGCACTACGGGACCTTCTCACCATGTCTGGGGTGTAGATGAGCGGATTAGCTAAAGTTGCTGGACCTCGTGGAACGGGAGCTCCAGACTTACACGTCCACCTTGGAAGGGCACCAGACCACTTAGCCCGTCTTTGTTTTATTAGTAACGAAATGGATCACGTCTTTTCCTTCAAAAACCATGTTTTTACCCTCTAATCGTTTCACTTCCTTTTTCTTTGCAGGTTTGGTTTCTAAATTTTTAGTCATATTTTCCCTAACAACCTGAGTAATACGTTTGTCCAAAAAAGCCAATCCTACGTTTTTTTCTGACAGATACCAAAGGTGTCTCTTAGCAAATGTGAGAGCACATTTTTTGACATCTGCATCTAAGTGCTCAGAAGCTGTAGCATATCCAAATCATTCTTTGGAGCCCATCGACTTACAATTGCCTCATTCCAAAAGCAAACATATATGAGGCTGACAAAATGTGCAACCCGTTTCATTCCTTCCAATTGTCGTTGAGGAATATTCAACTGTTTAGTGAAGAGGACAATTTTAAGTGCATATATTGCCTTTGCCAACCACCTTGCTTGATGCAGTGTCCCTGAGATCCTGAAACTGAAGTCATTTTTAGACCGACCTCCTAGGTACAGGAGTGACAGTTGTAATAACTCTTTGTAGTCTTCGATTTTCTTTGCCATTTTACTTCTATTGATGGCCCGAGCTCGGTAAACGGTAGCTGGAGATATGGAAATTTTTGAAACATCATGGCCAAGGCTGTTTGCAGTTGCTATAAATGAAGTACTTTCTTGTCGAATAGATAGCTGTTCTCGATCCCAAGTAGACGTGAGTGTCTGATCAAGAGGTTTTAATCTAGGACTTGAACTTAATTTTTTCGTTGCTAGAGGTGAAAACTCAGCCTCTTCATCACTAGGTGCTTGTGATGGTGGAGATGAGTCTTCCAGTATAACTGTCTTATTGATTTCAGCCATAGCTTTGTAATGTTTATTCTTATTTGAATCTTTTTTTTCTTCTTTTGTACACTTAGTTCAATGTTAGAAATGTCACTAGTTTGTGATAAAAGTGATCAATGTGTGCAACCCCTAAATATTATCCAATCTTCTTGAAATTTGGCTTATATATCTTTTACATCACTGAGACTCGGGGCGTAAGCAAAGTCATATGAAAATCACATCTTTGGAAAAATGAAACACCCTAAGCTACTTATTGAACAATTTATCTGGATGCAAGACCAATTATTAGTCTTATAATGCAAAGTTCCATCCTCAACATGAAACAACTTGAAACAGGTACATTTTTAACCATGTAATGGTGTTTGCAGAGTTCTATCCGCCACATGAATCAACTTGATACAGGAAGAAATGGCAGCGCATCCAATATCCACTGACGTTGAAAACAACCACATGAGCCCATATGTAACTTTCCACTTATATTTGAAAAGGTTATGTCGTATAATACCTCATATATGACCCTGTGATATGCAAAGGTTTTTTATTGGAAAAGCAGGACAGCACACTGACCAGGACCAACAAAGTGTACGGAGTCCATTGATGCCTCACCGTTCTAACAGACCTCCACAGTTAGGGGAAAAAGACCAACAGGGCTCTCACCGCTTCAAAGGTTCATCGGCTTCAGCCGGTAGATTCATTCTCAATGGTCTGTTTACAAGGTGGCCGTGCAGTGGCTCCGTAGCGGCTCAGAGCTGCACGCTATTCAATGACTGTTGGCTGTTATGATCTCCGATGTATGCTTAGAAAGCTACTTCCTGGTGGAAGTCGGTCACATGACTGGTCAGGTGTCCGGGCAGACGTTCGGTTACGCTATGCTCTGTTGGCTGTTGCGCAGATGGACAGAGGTAGACTTGTTCATGAGGTACTTGAGATGTTATTCATCGCAAGGGGAAACCCTTACATTCCTGGATGGAGGGACATATTGTAGCCTGGTGCTGTGCCCTGCATGGGCTACATTGACGCATTTTGTGCACGTCAGTGCACTTCGTCAGAACGTTTTGGCGTAGGCTGAAGTCTTAATTATATAGGGAGCAATGTCCAATCAGGTCAGCCCATGTCATACTAGTTGCCTTATGCCATCTTGTGGCAACATTGCAAACTGCAGTCATTAAAAGGGGAATAGGTGTTTGTTTTGTACTCAAATGGCAATTTACATAAAAGGAAATAGTGGAAGGGTTAAAAACAAATAAATTACCACATTTTTACCCTCATTTCATATTGAAAATAATAGTACAAAATTTCTATCTCTTCCCTTGGGTTTTAGCACTCCATTATTTCTACTAATTTCTGGACCCCCCAAGGAGGAGAAAGTGGTTCTCAATTCCCTACAGCCTACCATCGATAGTAGAGTAATTGTCTACCATCTACTGTGCTGTGAAGGGGAGTGGGGGAAGGATGGGAAGGGAAAGGAGGGGTTAGAAAGGGAAAAAGGGGGGGGAGAAAAGGAGGGAATAAGGGGGGAGGGGAGAATATAGGGAATTGGGAGGGGAGAGAGATAGGGGAAGGGGGGAAAGGGAATGGGGGAGGGGGGAGGAAGGAAGGGAAGGGAGGAAAAGTGGGGAAGGAGGGGAAAGTGGAATGGAGAGAAAAAAGGATGGGGGAAGTATGGGAAGGGTGGGGGATGGGAAAGAAAGCAAGGAGGGAAGGGAGGAAAAGAAGGGGAAAAGGGGAAGGGAAAGGGGAATGGAAAAAGCAGCCCAGAAGAATTCTAGGGCTCAAGGAAGACTTTCAGACTTAATTCATTGTTCAAGCCTTTCGGCTGGAGAGTCTTGAGCCTTAAAATCCTGAGTTTTTCCTTTCTCAAGAGGACTGTATCGTAGTCACCCCTACGGTCCGTAAGAGAAAGTGAAAAGAAACTCTTTACCCTCAAGCCTGTAGGATTGCCCTGATGAAAGTCGAGAAAATAATGAGCCACTGGGGTTTCCTCTTTTAATCTGATACTTTTCAAATGTTCTCAGAATCTAATACGAAGCTGTCTGTCAGGGACCTGCCAGAAATAGAAGACGTTTCCTGCTTCCCTCTGTACCTGTGCGCCGGCGTGCGCCAATTGCACACGTGTGCGCGGCGCGTGCGTGCGTGCTAAACGATATGGCACCATTATGCCTTTAAAAAGCCATCAGTTGCAATAATGCATTGCTGTCTGATCTGCAGCTTTGAAACCTGTAAACCTGCACACCTGTTTACCAAGTTACCTGTACCGACCCGGCTTGCTCAACCACCCGATATCTCCAATCCTGACCTCGGCTCGCCTTGACCCTGCTCTGTCTCCTACCTGCCTACCTGCTGCCAGACCTTGCCTGTATCTCTGACTATGTTTAAGCCTGCTGAACCATACGTCTGACTACCTGCTCTGACCCGGCTTGTCTGACCCTTCTGCTATCTGCTGTTTGTGTGCACCTAACCAGGCTTGTCTCACCCTGCTCCAGCTTCCGCTGTTTCTGTACCAGCCAGCTCCCGGGTCGCTGACCTGCAACCACCTCCTCTGCTGCCTACAGTCCAGCCATCCCTGGAGGATCACCACCTTGCCACGGTGCCAACCACTACATCCACCTCAGGCACTCCTACCTCACTGCACTCTCAAGCTCACTGTCCTCACTCCAGTGACTCCTGCGCCAGGGCTGTAAGAGAGGTCTCCTCCTACAAAGTCAGGCTCTATGATCAGGTACGTTCTGTACATAACACTGTCACTTTGTCTTTCCAACATAGAGTTTGTGGCACGGGCATTCGAGGACGTACAGGACCCTTGTTGTTGCACAATTTATGAAGGATTTAATTTCAAATTCTTGATTACTCTCCGAATTTCTGAAGGTCTTGGAACGATCCACAAATTTGCACGTGCCACAGTGGCCACAGGGAAACATGCCATTAATTTTAGGCATGTCCGTTAGCCAACTTCTATTTGGAGACCTTATAAATTCCAATTGGACTAATGTGTCATCCAAGTTTTTAGGTTGTTTAGTGACCATAAGAGGTCTTTCTCCAACTACTTGTTTCAGGTCAGTGGCACGGGTCAATATATGCCAATGTTTGAATAAAATGGTATTTTCTTGATGCCATTGGGCCCCATAGGGGGTAATGAGTCTCACAGGTCCATCAATCTCAGTTAGTGTTTTTGTTTGGGGTAAGAGTAGGTCCGTCCTCATTCTTTGTCCTGCAATTCTTTTAGCCCTTTTCAGCACACAATGTGGGTAACCCCTTTCTCTAAACCTCTTGTATAGTTGTTCAGATTCTATTTTGTAATCCTCCATAGTGGAACAATTTCTTCGAATCCTCAAACTGTCCCACCGGGATCCTTCGTATTAAAGATTTGGGGTGGTGGCTGTCTGCCTGCAGTAATGTGTTGGCAGCAGTCTCCTTCCTTTAGGTATTAGTAACCAGCCTACCTCCTTCCAATCTTATAGATAGATCCAAAAAAAAGATTTGATGGGGGTCCACCACATACGTGAGGTGTATATTTTGAGTATTATTACCCAGCTCGACCATGAATTCATAAAGTTCGATCTGGGTACCCAACCATTCCATCAGGACATCGTCAATGTACCTTAGCCAAGAACATGCGTGGCCAAGGTACATTGACGAGGCATATACAACCTCCTCCTCCCACCAACCAAGGTGGAGGCATGCGTAAGCAGGTGCCCATGGAGCTCCCATGGATGTTCCATGAAGTTGCTGGTAATTTGCTCCAGAAAACTGGAAAAAGTTGTGCTTAAGTGTTAATTCAAGAAGCTCAATAGTGAATTCATTTTGAGCTCCCATTTCATTTTGAGCTCCCATGTGGGATGGACGTATACAACGCCTCAACGTCATTACCCACAAGGAGAGCATCCCCCTGGGAAGTCCAAGTCCATAATTTTATTCAATACGTCACCGGTGTCCCGAACGTAAGAAGTCAGCGATTTTACCATATCCTTAATCAGGCTGTCTATGTATTTACCAACCCGTTCTAAGGGGCCCCTTATTGTGGAGACAATAGGTCTTCCCAGTTGGCTTATTGAAGTCAATGACCTTCAGATAGTCCAACTCTTTCTTAGATATCAAATTTGCCTCAAAAGCCCACTGTAATTTGTCATTAACGAGTGACACCAGAGGCCAGAATGTGTCATAATCCAGTCTTCTTTAAGTGGACTCATCTTTAAGAAGATGTCGTACCTCTCCCTCATAGAGGTCTACTCAGAGGAGGACCACATTTCCCCCTTGTCACTCTTCTTAATAATGACTTGATAAGCTTCCCTGAGTTCTTTCAGTGCTTTTCTTTCCTCCCGGGTGAGATTATCCCCTGTAATAGATTCCCAGTCTAATTTTTCAAGGTCTTCCTCGACTAAGTCCAAGAAGACCCCTAGCCATTTATTTTTATGGAATGCAGGCATTTTAGTGGAACGTATCTTTAGTTGAGGGTCCCTCCTCCACCCTAGGGTCTCAGTGGTGTTGTCTTCCTCAGAGGACTGTCCTCCCTCATCCAATAGTGTCATCAGTGATTCCAGGGCTACAGTCTCCTTCATCTCTGTTGATGAATCACTATTTGTAGTTTTGTCTGAAAAGATCACTTTGAAGTATACTCTTCTTAAAAATAAACCAAGGTCCTTGTACACCTCAAAGTGATCCATAGCTGTCGTAGGGGGAGAAGGACAGACTCTTACTCAATAAGTCTATATGTCGACTTTCTAATTGGAAGTCAGATAAGTTAATCACTTTTAGGTCTTCCACATGTTTTTGTGGTAGAGGATTAGGTAACTGGGAAGTCTGACTCCTGGTGGTCGTTCAGTCGGTTCTTATTGTGTCCCCTTGGGTCTGCTGCCTTCCTTTCCCTTGACTCCTTCCTCCTCCTGTTATCCCTGGTTTGCCTCCTTTCAGAATACCCTTGGGCGGAGGAGGTTCCTGCGTGTCCGGTAGGTCCTTGTCTAAAAAAGACACTGTGTGGCGTGTCTTGTCGTCACTACCTGAGGATTGAGCTCCTGTACAGGCTGTATCTGTATCTGATTGTGAGGAGAATCTATGGTTACGTGATCAATTTCTGCCTCCTCGTTGTAAGGTAAAATATTTCACCTTTGGCCCAGTCGTCTAGGTCTCTTTTAAATTTATTATATTTTGTTGTTTTTAGATTTTTTTGGGTTTTGTCAATTTCTTTTTTTAGAATGCCATTAAATTTATCAAAATCAGGGTTTTCCTTTAAGGGTTCTAATTGCTCACTGCTCTCCAGTATCTGTGTTGCAGTAAGACTAGTTGGTCTTTCTCCTTCTCCACAATTATTTTCATGACCTTCAACCCATGATCAATACATAGTTTTTTCCATTTTATAAGATATTTCTCCGTCTGGAGGTGAGCCGCTGGCACAACCCTTTCTCTTAGATCATGAGGGATAAATCCTCTTTCTATATAAGATTCAAGGGATAAAACATCCCATTTATTGTTCAGGGATTTTATAATAAGGGTTTGATATCATCCTGAACCAGTGGCTTAGTCTCCACAGAGTTTAAATCAAAGGTGGCTTTTATTTCAGCATCAAAGTCATCTCCTTGTATAAAGGCCATTCCCAAGTGAAGAGATACCAATCAGCAATCTGAATTTATCCAAAACACCTATAGCTATTGGAATATAAAAACATGAGAAGCCGCCTTGCACCAAAAAAGTCTATGAAGGGGATCCAGATTCAAAAAAGTGATCAAAAGAAGATCAAACACTTAAGCCTCGTACACACGAACGAGTTTCTCGGCAAAAACCAGCAAGAAACTTGCTGGCAGAGATTTCTTGCCGAGAAATTTGTTCGTGTGTATGGTCTCTCGTCAAGAAAAGCGACAAGAATCTCGACGAGAAAATAGAGAACCTGCTCTCTATTTTCTCGTCGAGATTCTCATCAGCCTGTTTCTCGACGAGAAAATTGTGTGTGTGTACACTTACCTTTTCGCCGGGAAGCCCGCGCATGCTCGAAATAACTTTGACGCATGCGCGGTAGCTTCCTAGGCATAGGTAGGGTGAACAAAGATGGCGGCGACGGCATCGAATGTGACGAGCGCATGCTCGTCGTATTCAATGACGTCACCGCGTTCGCTCCATTCAAAGAACCGCGGGTTCTTTTAAAGGAGCGTGTGTACACTCGGCCGGGACAAGTTTCTTGTCCAAGAATCTCGTCGAAAAAAATGACATGTTTTTTTCGACGAGAATCTCGGCCGTGTGTACGAGGCATAAGGACCAAAAAATGGGGGGGTAAAAAATCCAAGAATCCCCCTCCACCGAAAGTAATAATTCACTCAATTAGAGAACCTAGCCAATTTGTTGCCAAATGGCGCCCCCCAACCCCCCTGCCTCAAGGTGGAATAGCAGGTGGGGTGTGATAAATTGCGATGCGTGCAGTTTAATAGTGGTACACATTCTATCCTGGAATTAAATATGGGGCTCACAATGGTGTAGGAAAAAATTCCCCAGCATCAGTGTGAGGGAAAAATGCCCCTGCATGCGTGGTATCACTGAAAGGAAAAATGGTCCAGTATCTGTGGTGTCACCAAAATGAAAAATGTGGTGTGAGTCTAGGGACTGATTTGGTGGTGGTTTGAAGAGGGAGGGGAGTTGGAAGGGTGGGGGCTCTGTGTGGTGCATTTATCTAGGGGGCCTTGTATGGCTCTGAAGGATTAAGGCTTCAATACCAGGTGCAGCCAGGGGGTAGTAAAACCAGGCGGTTGAGCCATTGCTTTACCACCCCCAGACCCTAACACTAACTCCTGCTCATGGCTGTATACATGCCACAGCAAAACTTAAACAGATCACTTTTAATGGGTGTTGCCTCCACTGGACGTAACTAATGCAGTTCTATGGTTCTGCGCCACAGCCGTGTGCAATGCACATGATTTTGTCATGGTAGTACAGCAGTACTACCCCTTTATATCAGGGTCCCCAGAATTCCCCTCTACATCGGAGTCTCCCCTTTTCATTAGGATTCCCAAAGTTCCCCCCTTACACCAGGGTCCCCAAAGTCCTCTCTCACATGAGGGTCCCTAGTGTTCCCCTCTTACATCATAGTTCCCCTCCTTACATCATGGTCCCCAGAGTTCCCCTCTTATATCAGAGTCCCTGCTTTAATTAGGGTCCCTAAAGTTCCCACTCTTACCTCAGGGACCCCAGATACCCCCTTACATCAGGGATACCTGATTCCCCCCCTCCTTAAATCAGGGTCCCCAGAGTTACCCCCTCACATCAGGGTCCCTAGAGATCCCCCTTATATCAGGGTCCCCAGAGATCCCCCTTTGTTTAGGGTTCACAGAGCTCCCCCTTAGATCAGGATTACAAGATTCTCCCCTCCTTAAATAAGTGTCCCCAGAGTCACCCTCTCACTTCAGGGTTATCAGATCCCTCTCTTGTTAAAACACATCCCCCAGAGTTACCTCCTCAAATCAGGGTCCCCAGAGATCCCCCTTAGATCAGGGTCCCCAGAGATCCACCTTGGATCAGGGTCCCCAGAGATCCACCTAAGATCTCGGTCCCAAGATAACCCCCTTATATTGGGGTCCCCAGAGCTCCCTCTTAGATTACGGTCCCCAGATAACCCCCTTATATCAGGGGGGGAGTGAGGAATGTGACAGTATATACTATGCTGGTACATATATAGAATTATATATAAGTGTATTTGCTGCATAGATATATACATATATGTATATATACTCGTGCATACACATGTCCATATACAGGACTATAAGTATGCACATAAAAATAATAAATAAAATCTCAACGGAAAAATTATATATAAACAATGAATATAGGGAAGATGCTGGACATACATCAAATATTAAAATGTGAAATGAGATTAAATTAAATTAAGAGCGCCATGTGGTCACATAGGCAACGTGTAAGCAATATGTCAATATATGATACAGGCAGTGAAGTAGTATATAACTACGATTTAAAATAAAATCAAATACAATAAGATGTCAACCAATGTATAATATAAATATAAAATTCTGAAAAAAAAAAAATAGATGGGGGCTCTGGTTGTACATACGGACCACTAAGATGATACAATAAAATGGTAAAAAACAGGTAAGATAAATACTAATATAAAAGAAGGGGATGAAATAATGTTAATTATAAAATGGTAGAAATCTCAATCCCTTCATTTATACCACCGGGCGAAAGGACATCCAAAGTGTAAATCCAAAAAGTTTCTCTGGCACACAATTTTTTAAAACGTTCTGCTGCTGGGAGGGACCTGGGGATCTGTTCGATCACCCAGACCTTTAGGCCACTGGTGGATTTTTGGTGGGCTACACAGAAATGTCTGGGGACACTGTGGGGATCGATACCTCCTTCGATCAGCCTCCTGTGTTCCCCAAACCTGACTCGCAGAGCACGTATGGTGCGGCTTACATACATTAGGCCACAGGGACAACTGAGACCATAAACCACGAAATCAGAAGAGCAGTTGTAAAACTCTTTGAGGGAATAGGTGGTACCTTTCGTGGAAAAGGATTTCTGTCCATGTTGGACATATTTACATGTTTTGCATAGGGTTTTGTTACATCTATACATACCGACCAATGGTATAAGGACTAATGGGGTGGAAGAGAGGTCGCGAGAGCGGATTTTACTGGGAGCCAGTTATACTTTTAAGATTAGGTGCTCTGCGCTATGTAACTTTGGGACGTGCAGGAATGATGGATTTTAGGAAGGGATCCTGCAAGAGGATCTTCCAATGATTGGCCAAAATGTTTTCCATCTTCTTAAATTCAAAATGGAAAGTGGTTGTGAAGCGGAGAGAATGGTTCTCCGATTCATGAACCACTTTCGGGGGTTTCCCCTTCAAATAGTATTGAAAGGCTTGATCAGTGAGACTATCTGGATATCCCTTTTCGCTAAATTTTTTCTTGAGTAGCTTACTTTGGTTAATGTAGTTTGCATCTCTAGTGCAGGTCTGCCTAAGCCGGCAGAACTGTCCTTTGGGGATATTGTCAATCCATTTTGGAAAATGGCAACTTTTATGGTGCAGATAGGAGTTGCCTGCAGTGGGTTTGACATAATTCTTAGAGATGATGACAGAAGTCTCTTTGTCAAAGTCCAACTCCAAGTCCAAAAAGGGTAAGGTAGTAGGGTCACTGACGAAGGTGAAAGATAAGTCAAAGGAATTGTTGTTACAATGGTCTACAAAAAGTGGGATACTGTCCACAAGGCCGTCCCAAATAATGATAATATCATCAATGTAACGACCGAAAAAAACGATGTTACATGAGAATGGGTTATTGTTGTTGTAAATGTATTCTTTTTCCCAGAAACTCGTCGCTAAGTTGGCATAGGAGGGTGCAAAATGAACAACAATTCTATATAGAGAGTTTTTACAGGGTGGTGTTTGCAGATTTCCAACAACTTTGCCAATCAGCAGCTCCCAAAAAACGAACAATCTGTCTCCTCTCGAGATTAGAGCCCTGAAATCTCTCACTGAAGCAGAGGATATAGTCATTAAGTTGGCTGATAAAGGTGGAGGAATTGTTGTTCAGGATTATAATGACTATCTTGGAGAAGCAAGGAGATTGCTCTCTTACAGTAATAGTAGTAGTTTTATCATCACCCTAAGGTGCATAAGAGCTTGGACAATCCCCCAAGGAGACCCATAGTGGCGGCTATGGACAGCATCACCACAGGACTCAGTTTATATGTAGACCAATTCCTACAGCCCATTGTGCACCAATTGGATTCATATATTAGGGATGGGTCTCACCTCCTAGAACTCCTCTCTGTTTACAAATGGGAACTTACTTATGTTTGGCTCTCACTTGATGTGAATTCCCTTTATACATCTATCCCTCATGCCTTTGGTCTTCGGGCACTGGAGTTTTTTCTTTCCCATGATCTTTTAATTAATCCTCGACAAGCCTCCTTTATTGTGGATGCCACTGCTTTCTGTTTGACCCATAATTATTTTAAATTTGATGATGATTTTTATCTACAGCTACAGGGAACCGCTATGGGTGCCAATTTTGCACCCTCCTATGCCAACTTAGCGATGGGTTTCTGGGAAAAAGAATACATTTACAACAACAATAACCCATTCTCATGTAACATCGTTTTTTTTGGTCGTTACATTGATGATATTATCATTATTTGGGACGGCCTTGTGGACAGTATCCCACTTTTTGTAGACCATTGTAACAACAATTCCTTTGGCTTATCTTTCACCTTCGTCAGTGACCCTACTACCTTACCCTTTTTGGACTTGGAGTTGGGCTTTGACAAAGAGACTTCTGTCATCATCTCTAAGAATTATGTCAAACCCACTGCAGGCAACTCCTATCTGCACCATAAAAGTTGCCATTTTCCAAAATGGATTGACAATATCCCCAAAGGACAGTTCTGCCGGCTTAGGCAGAACTGCACTAGAGATGCAGACTACATTGACCAAAGTAAGCTACTCAAGAAAAAATTTAGCGAAAAGGGATATCCAGATAGTCTCACTGATCAAGCCTTTCAATACTATTTGAAGAGGAAACCCCCGAAAGTGGTTCGTGAATCGGAGAACCATTCTCTCCGCTTCACCACCACTTTCCATTTTGAATTTAAGAAGATGGAAAACATTTTGGCCAATCATTGGAAGATCCTCTTGCAGGATCCCTTCCTAAAATCCATCATTCCTGCACGCCCCAAAGTTACATACCGCAGAGCACCTAATCTTAAAAGTAAACTGGCTCCCAGTAAAATCCACTCTTGCGACCTCTCTCCCACCCCATTAGTCCTTATACCATTGGTCGGTATGTATAGATGTAACAAAACCCTATGCAAAACATGTAAATATGTCCAACATGGACAGAAATCCTTTTCCACGAAGGGTACCACCTATTCCCTCAAAGAGTTTTACAACTGCTCTTCTGATTTCGTGGTTTATGGTCTCAGTTGTCCCTGCGGCCTTATGTATGTAGGCCGCACCATACGTGCTCTGCGAGTCAGGTTTGGGGAACACAGGAGGCTGATCGAAGGAGGTATCGATCCCCACAGTGTCCCCAGACATTTCTGTGTAGCCCACCAAAAATTCACCAGTGGCCTAAAGGTCTGGGTGATCGAACAGATCCCCAGCTCCCTCCCAGCAGCAGAACATTTTAAAAAATTGTGTGCCAGAGAAACTTTTTGGATTTACACTTTGGATGTCCTTTCGCCCAGTGGTATAAATGAAGGGATTGAGATTTCTACCATTTTATAATTAACATTATTTCATTCCCTTCATTTATATTAGTATTTATCTTATCTGTTTTTTTACCATTTTATTGTATCATCTTAGTGGTCCGTATGTACAACCAGAGCCCCCTCTTTTTTTTTTTAAGAATTTTATATTTAGATTATTCATTGGTTGACATCTTATTGTATTTGATTTTATTTTAAATAGTAGTTATATACTACTTCACTGCCTGTGTCATATATTGACATATTGCTTACACGTTGCCTATGTGACCACATGGCACTCTTAATTTAATTTAATCTCATTTCACATTTTAATATTTGATGTATGTCCAGCATCTTCCCTATGTTCATTGTTTATATATAATTTTTCCGTTGAGATTTTATTTATTATTTTTATGTGCATACTTATAGTCCTGTATATGGACATGTGTATGCACGAGTATATATACATATATGTATATATCTATGCGGCCAATACATTTACATATAATTCTATATATGTACCAGCATACTGTCACATTCCTCACTCCCCCCTTTCCCCCCCTCCTTCCCCCCCCATTTTTATTTTATTTTTCCATTTCCTCCTTCTAGACCTTCCCCCTCCACCCCCCCCTCCCCTCAGTTTTTTTGTCCTTCTTTTTCCCCTCAATATACTATATTTATTCATTTCATATAGAAATAATCCACACTCTTTAATACAGTTGCAATTACTAGCACTGTATTATCATTCATAATTTTCCTTTCTTTTTTACCATCCCCGCACTTTACGCATTATATGTTATGTGTTATACACCCTTTCATATTGCCTGGTAACATCAGTTCTGGTCCACCTATAGTCAGTCCTCCATCCCTTCCCCCGTCCCGCCCCATCCAGCCCACCACTCACCTTTCCGCCCCTATATATGGCGTCCCTTCACTTCCGCCCTTATGTCATGTTGATAAAGGAGCGCGACTTGCCAGGACATCGCAAGTGCCCACACTCACGAAACGCGTCCTATTCTGATGACGTCATCTCCCGCAGTCTAGTCGTCCATGCTTTCCAGGCCTCGCTCTGAACATCCCAGGATTGTTGTCCCCGGAAGCCGGCTGCTCCATCTCCAGTGACACCCCTGCTATTCACCGCAGAGCCAGGATTATTTTGTGACCAGCTGCAGAGAACGTCATCCTGACATTTGTACCCCTTTTGCTACGCCTGTATTTATCCATCAAAATGTGAGTCTATTCAGTGTATTTATTATTAAAGCTTTGTCAACACTATTGCACTTAGAGGCGCCTCTTTCCTCGTTTTTCTACAGCCACCCCTGAACATGGTTTCTGTTCACTTATGAATGCAGCCCTGTGTATTGTGGACTTTATTACCCATGCTTCACCCATTTACACCTTTGGTGTGTATACAGACTTTGAAGGACTCTCTAAAGACTGTTTTCTTCACGGATGATTTTATTCATTTTATTATTTTTTATTTATATTGATTGCTCTGGGTATTACATGCTTTTTGGATTTTGTGCGCCATTACTTGTTGTGTATCCCTCTTAGTTAGCTCAGGGTCCCCAGAGATCCCCTTAGAGCAGGGTCCTCAGTGCTCCCCCTAAGATCAGGGTCACCAGAGATCCCCCTTAGATCAGTGTCCCCAGAGATCCCTCTCAGTTAGCTCAGAGTCCAGAGTGCTCCCCCTTAGCTCAGGGTCCCCAGAGATTCCCCCTAGATAAGGGTCCCCAGAGATTACCCCTAGATCAGGGTCCCCAGAGATCCTCCTAGATCAGGGTCCCCAGAGATCCACCTTAGATCAGTGTCCCCAGATAACCCCCTTATATCGGGGTTCCCAAAACTCCCCCTTAGATTAGGGTCCCCAGAAAACCCACTTATATCAGGGTTCCCAGAGCTTCCTCTTAGATCAAGGTCCCCAGAGATCCACCATAGATCAGGGTTCCCAGAGATCCCCCTTGGATCAGGGTCCCCAGAGATCCCCCTTAGATCAGGGTCCCCAGAGATCCACCTTAGATCAGGGTCCCCAGAGATTCACCAAAGATCTCTGTCCCAAGATAATACCCTTATATTGGGGTCCCCAGAGCTCCCCCTTAGATTAGAGTCCCCAGATAACCCCCTTATATCAGTGTCCCCAGAGTGCCCCCTTAGAGCATGGTCTGCAGGGATCACTCTTAGATCAGGGTCCCCCGAGCTCTCCCTTAGAGCAGGGTCTCTAGAGATCCCCCTTAGAGCATGGTCCCCAGTGCTCCCCCTTAGCTCAGGGTCCACAGAGATCCCCCTTAGAGCAGAGTCCACAGTGCTACCCCTTAGCTCAGGGTCCACAGAGATCCCCCTTAGAGCAGAGTCCCCAGTGCTACCCCTTAGCTCAGAGTCCCCAAAGATCCCCCTTAGTTAGCTCAGGGTCCCCAGAGATCTCCCTTAGTTATCTCATGGTCCCCAGGGATCCCCCTTAGATCAGGGTCCCCAGAGATCCACCTTAGATCAGGGTCCCCAGAGATCCACCTTAGATCAGGGTCCCCAGAGATCCACCTTAAATCAGGGTCCCCAGAGATCCACCTTAGATCAGGGTCCCCAGAGATCCACCATATATCGGGGTTCCCAAAACTCCCCCTTAGATTAGGGTTCCCAGAAAACCCACTTAAATCAGGGTTCCAAGAGCTCCCTCTTAGATCAAGGTCTCCAGAGATCACTCTTAGATCAGGGTCCCCGGAGATCCCCCTTTGCGCAGGGTCCCCAGAGATCCCCCTTTGCGCAGGGTCCCCAGAGATCCCCCTTTGCACAGGGTCCCCAGAGATCCCACTTTGCGCAGAGTCCCCAGAGATCCCCCTTAGCGCAGAGTCCCCAGAGATACCCCTTAGAGCAGGGTCCCCAGTGCTCCCCCTTAGCTCAGGGTCCCCAGAGATACTCCTTAGAGAAGGGTCCCCAGTGCTCCCCCTTAGATCAGGGTCATTAGAGATCCCCCTTAGAGCAAGGCCCCCAGTACTCCCCCTTAGCTCATGGTCCTCAGAGATCCCCCTTAGAGCAGGGTCCACATAAATTCCCCTTAGCTCAGGGTCTTCAGAGATCCTACTTACATCATGGTTTGTTTTTTTCTCTACAGGACATACAGGAAGAAGCTGGGGCACTGTGATCGGGCAGGTTTGCAGGAGAAAGTTCCATTCTCCTCTTACTCTGAAGACCAGAGCCTAGTGGCGGGGCAAGCACCTGATTGGTTGCTGTGATGGCGGCGGTCCTATCAACTAGCCACTAGTGTTGATGGGGATGGGTAGGGGCGGGAGAGGTGGATACTATCAGCCAGCATATTTTCACTAACATTGGGCTGTGGCTGAGGATCGAAGCTGCAGCTGAAGGGTCGCTGAGTGGGCATTTGTAAATGAAAGCCCCTAATGATCTATGCATTTGATAGCAGAGGCAGAGTCTGAGCACTGTAACAGCAGTGATTTGGTGGAGCAGTGCATTGTGCAGCAAGCAATTTGGCGCCCCCCTTCAGCCTTAAAAGACTCCGCCCAGGGCAAGTTTCCCTCCTGCCCCTGCCTTGTACCACCCCTGCATCTGATCTGTAAATGATGCCTCTGTCTGAGGTCACTAGGTCTGAGAGCACAGTAGATATTGATAAGCAGAAACAAGAGTGCAATGCACAATTTTCTTGCATTGAGTTATGGGAGCTGTTTTGATGTCCAACTAATCTTTGGATGTGTGTGTCTCAAGTAAGGCAGGGAGTTGTCTGTTCCCCTGTTTTTACCTACACATACATACAGCCCCAAGAACCTGCTTACAGTAGGCACAGCATTCATTAGAAATATAGCCCTGCAAGGCAATCTACATTTGTATAAAAAGATGTTGGATGCTCTGTGAAAGGTTCTGGTTCTGTTTGGTTCTGTTGGACCTTCTTGGCTCGAGCTGGACTCAGGATCTGTGGAAGTCTCTCTGACCGGTCGGATATTCAAGACACCAATAAACAGTGAATGGTATACTAGAATATATGTTTTAATGGTTACATGTCCTTTTTTATACACAGCGAGAAAAGTTGCCTCCCTCCTATGGACCTATCAGCAATAAGCAAAAACCTCATGATTTAGACAAAAATAAATTCTAACAGGTTTTTTGACTTCTGCAAAAGCGGTCAGTTAACATACGTCAATTGTGGTCAAACTAGACATGTTCTGACATTTGAAACAGGAAGATAAGAAACGCCAGATGTCAGTGTGGTCAATCTGTCAGTTAAAAAGCAGAAGTGAGATAAACTTTTTCCCGGAAAAGGCCTAACCACAAAGTCACATTTCATGCTTGTCAGTTACACAGAAGAAAGATTAGCCTGACCACACATCTTGTTCACACTCATGTCAGAGAAACATTATTGTAAAATATATATATATTTGAGGAGAACTCTAACCATGAATATTGGTTCATGATCTTCTTATACCTTACAACCCCTCCTTATGATCATGGCTTCAAGAATTGAAGCCCATCGATCATTGGATTATTAAGGATGACAGGTGGTGTGCCGTTTAGGAGAGGGGTGAAGTTTAGAGGTACTGCCATTAGGGGGATCCTAGCAGTGCTAGGATGGAGTTTACTACATATTCAACATTTTTCATATCCTGATTTTTGAGCATAAGCATACTTAAATTTAAACAGCAGCATTTTACCACTAAAATTGTCTTCCATACTTCTTTTTGGTCTGTTAGAATTATCTGACCAACAGTGTCCTATGATTATGAGCATTAAAATAAACAATGTAATCATTAAGGAAAAAATAAAAAGTTTTGTCGAAGTGACCCCTCCTTTTTGACCATTAGTGTCTATGGGTATGGAACTCTGAGTTTCTTGTTTTTTATGGTCCACTAGGGAGTATTTTCCGGATCCTTTTCTGGAATACTCTCCAGAACAGAGGTCTTTGTCTTCTCCTTCACCTTCTTCCAGTTTCCCTTCGGAAATGTCTTTAGTCTGGATGCATGGATCCATTGTGGTCCTTGATCTGTAAGAACAGCTGTTCTGGCAACCTTCAGAATTTCAAATAGTCCTTGGAAGATAGGGCCTGGTTGTTTCCGGACGGCAAGTTGTTTTATCAATACTTTGTCTCCTGGGATATACGGATGTGTAGGCTCTGTGGAGAGAGGAAGAAAAGTGACAGCAACCTTGTCCTCTGTTTCACTAAGGCTACTTACCAGATGTTTCACGTACTCTTCCTGTAAAGAATAAAGATTAACCTCCTCTCCCTCATCAGGTTTCCTCTGTGCTGGCCTACCAATAAGTATCTCAAAAGGAGGTATTCCTGTTCTGTGGGGGAGGGGTAGTCCTGATTTGATATAAGACTGCTGGCAAGTAATCTAACCAGTTTTTCATTGTGCCACCTGTTGCTTTTTTCAATTTGTCTTTTATGGTTCTGTTCATTCTTTCCTCTACTCCTGAGCTCCTTCACTAAGGCCGAGGTAAATGCTGGACCTTGATCTGACCATATAGTGGCCGGAAGGCCAAACCTACAGATCCACTGATTTATTAGTACTCTAGCTGTCTCTCCTGTGGTAGGGATTGCTTCTACCCATCCTGTAAATCTGTCAACTATAACCAAAAGATATTCTAAATTGCCCATCTGTGTGGGGACTTGTGTGTAATCTAGGGATTCTATCATGTGGTGCACCCCTTTCTTTTTCGTGCATCACGGGACACAGAGCGACTTAGTCATTACTAATGGGTTATATAGTTTACCTTCAGGTGCTGGCACTGGCAACTTCCAAACCGGAAGTACCCTCCCCTATATAAGCCCCTCCCATCCGGGAGCACCTCAGTTTTTTGCCAGTGTCTAAGGTGTTGGCCAAAGAGTAACATGTGTTTTCCTGGGCTTGCGTACAGGTTCTTTTACGGGCCTTAGTAAGCTGTTCCGGATCCCACCAAAAAAGCTTCATAGCTAAACGGTCGGTACCCGGGCCTTGCAACAGAAGAGCAAGGTTTTGCCTGTAATGCCTCTCTTAGGAGGGCTGGACCCTGGGATCCAGAGCTCTGGTCATACCCACGACCAAGATGTTTTCTGTGCAGGGTGCTATACAGGTCCAGGGGAGTGGAATCCTTGGGAACCCGGTCCCTGAAGGTTTAATTACAATGCCTGCCGTGATAGGTGAAGTTTGGGCTTCTGTGGACCAAACAGAGTCCTGCGGCGGGGAACAGGTAAGTGGGGGCCCCCAGGAACTTGGTTCTATTGGGGGACCCCCAAGCCTAATTTGTCTTTCTGTCTGTTACCTAACGGTATTCCCGCTAATATCTGTGTATGCCTGTAACTACTGAAAAATGTAAAATTTGAATAGTAGTCAAGAAAAAAAAGAGGCCCACGGTACCTGTGTTAAACCACTAGAGGCCGCTGTGGTCCATTTTTTCTTGTCATGTGGATCTTTGGTTTTCTCAAGTCAAAAGATCCAGGCAGTTGGTAAGTTCTCTATGGGAATCCACTTCCTCTGCCCTGTTGCTGCGCTCATCCACCGCACAGGCCCTCCGGCAAAAAGGGCCCTGGCTCCTAGTCCCTGTTTGGTTTTCGAAAAGGGCGCCAATGGTGCACGGGCGTGCGCGCGGGCGCGTGCACGCGCCTCCTATGAAAAAAAAGGGGCGGGGCGGGTGGATGACGCTCGATGCGCACCGCGGCGCTTCTGCGCATGTGCAGGCGTCCCAGCTTGTATAAAAGACACAGTACAAGTGTCAGCTGGATGCAAACAGAGCTAGCAACAAACAGTGGCACACAGAGGCGGTTGATGCAGGCATCCCCATAGAAAGGCACTTCAGTGGACACCAGCTGGTATATAGCAGCAACTGTGTTAGACTATTACCAGCAAAATTGGTGTATGACGATGGGAATACCTCAGCTTTGTGCTTAAAGGATATGTCGTCCAGACGCTCCGGAAATAAGTCTTCCAGGAAGCCAAAGGGGTCTCCATCGGGCTCTGAGGATATTGGGCATGCTTGTACTGCACCAATCTCCCCTGAGAATTCAGAGGTCAGTAGCCGTAGGAACCCCGCAGGAGTGCCTGGTGCTGCGGCTGTCCCCAGTCCACCTGCTCCTGTATATATAACAGAGGAGGTTTTATCCTCAACTCTGGGAGGATTGGAAGAGAGATTAACAGCATTGATCGCTGCTTCCCTGTCACAGGGAAAGCGCGTCCGATCTCCGTCTCCTCCTTCAGAGTGCCTGTTAGTGGAGGAACAGCCCCACACAGAGATCGACCTACCTGAAGGGGATCAGGATGAGGTTGATTCAGTTATGGAGGAATCAACAGTGGAAGAACCTTTCTCAGCATCTCAGGCTGAAAGATTATGGGTTCAGTCTCTGACTAACATGGTCCGATCAGCATTTAAAATGCCTCTGGCGGAACCATCAACCACTACGGTTTCCTCGCTGGGGTCGCTAAAAGCTCCCCAGGCTGTCTGTTCCTTCCCAATCCACCCTTTATTAGAAGGGCTTATTTACCAGGATTGGGAGCATCCTGATAAAATATTTGCTCCCCCCAAGAGATTTCCGGTGATCTATCCCATGGAGGATAAGTTCATAAAAAAATTGAGGGTCCCTACAGTGGACGCAGCCATCTCTTCTGTGAACAAATCACTGACATGTCCAGTAGATAATGTTCCAATGTTCAAAGACCCAATAGATAAAAAATTGGAGTCTTTACTAAAATCTGCTTTCTCTACAGCAAGCATGGTGACACAACCTGCGGTAGCAGCGATTGGAGTCTGCCAAGCGGTGAAAGATCAGTTGAAACAAGTCTTAAGGGACTTACCAGATCAGCAGGCTCTTGCCCTAGCTGACCTGCCTAGAGCCTTGTGTTTTGCGGTGGACGCCATAAAGGATACAATCCAACAGGCCTCCCGCTTTACGCTGTCTGTAGTACATATGCGTAGGCTTCTATGGCTCAAAAACTGGTCTGCTGAAGCTCCCTGTAAGAAATTGCTGGTTAGCTTCCCATTTCATGGAGAACGCTTATTTGGAGAAGATCTGGACAAATATATCCAGAAAATTTCTGCCGGTAAAAGTTCACTCTTACCGGTTAAGAACAAAAGTAGAAGTCCTTCTTTTAAGAGGCCTACTTCTCCAGTCCCTGGCACATCGGCTGTGAAACAGTTCCGACGGCCTCCGCGATCAAATTCAGGGGGCAGAAATCAGGGACAATCACAGGGTAACAAGAAACCCTGGATCAAGAGAGGTACAAAACCTCCCCCCAAGTCATGAAGCGTTGCCCCCACTCAATCGGGTGGGGGGAAGACTTCAGTTGTTCACAGAGACCTGGCGGGACACCATCAGAGACAGATGGGTGCTCTCCGCAGTAAGTCTGGGATACAAGCTGGAGTTAAAAGGCACTCCTCCTGCCCAATTTATGAGGTCAAACGTGCCAAGAGATCCCCAGAAGAGAGGATCCCTCCTTCTGGCACTAGAACAACTATTGCTCCAAGGTGTAATCATGAAGGTTCCCCTGGAAGAAAGCGGATTCGGGTTTTACTCGAACCTTTTCACAGTCCCCAAACCAAATGGGGACGTGAGGCCCATATTAAATCTAAAAGGGCTAAACAAGTTCCTAAATATCAGGACTTTTCGGATGGAGTCGATCCGATCGGTGGCCACCGCCCTACAAGGGCAGGAATGGTTAGCCTCGATCGACATAAGGGATGCTTATCTGCATATTCCCATCTTTCCGGCCCACCAGAAATTTCTACGCTTTGCAGTAGAAGGGCGCCATTTTCAGTTCAGAGCCTTACCTTTCGGTCTGGCCACAGCACCACGAGTGTTCACAAAAATTCTGGCCCCACTATTGGCCAATCTAAGAACACAAGGTGTAACGATAATGGCATATCTAGACGACCTGCTACTAATAGACCACTCAGTGGAAAAGCTGGAAGTAGCTATTCACAAGACAATCAAGTATCTGGAATATCACGGTTGGATTATCAACCGGGACAAGTCAGCTCTAAGACCAGTCAAAAGTCTGGAATACTTAGGGCTAAGGCTGGATTCAAATCAGAGAAAGATTTTCTTACCTCCAGAGAAGGTGTCGTCTTTAAAAGATTTGACCCACTTAGTGGGTACAAAAAGAAAACCATCCATACGCCTGTGCATGAGGCTGCTGGGAAAAATGGTGGCTTCATTCGAAGCAGTACCCTACGGTCAATTCCATTCAAGGAATTTGCAAAGGGCCATACTGTCAGCCTGGAACAAAAAAGTTCAGGCTTTAGACTTACCAATGTCCCTGTCCCCTTCCGTTCGCAAGAGCCTCCATTGGTGGTTGGTGCCCCAGAATCTGGAAAAAGGGAAACCCTTCAGTCCGGTTTCTTGGAAGGTGGTCACTACAGATGCCAGCCTCATAGGCTGGGGGGCAGTACTGGAGCAATGGTCTCTCCAGGGCAAGTGGTCAGAAGCAGAGAAGGCCCTGCCCATCAATCTCTTAGAGATACGAGCAGCCCGGTATGCCCTAGTAGCATGGACATCCAAACTCCAAGGGTCCCCTGTCAGAATTCAATCAGACAATGCCACAGCAGTGGCATATATCAATCACCAGGGTGGCACCAGGAGTCGTGCAGCCCGGAGGGAAGCGAATTGCATCCTGGAATGGGCAGAAAGATATGTCCCAGCCATATCCGCGGTTTTCATCCCAGGAGTGGAAAATTGGAGAGCGGACTTTTTAAGTCGCCAGCAATTATGCCCGGGGGAATGGTCTCTTCACCCCGAGGTTTTCCAGGCAATATGCCAGCGGTGGGGAACACCGGATGTAGATCTGCTAGCATCCAGATTCAACGCAAAGGTGGACAGATTTGTGTCTCGCACAAGGGATCCCCTAGCTTGCGGCTCGGATGCCCTAGTGTTCCCTTGGGATCAGTTCAAGCTGATATATGCATTCCCACCGCCACAATTGTTACCGCGATTAATCCGCAGAATCAGGGTAGAAAAGAAACCAGTGATTCTGGTGGCTCCAGCATGGCCCCCGAAGGGCATGGTACGCGGAGATTGTAAAAATGTCAGTGAGGAGTCCTTGGACCCTCCCACATCGTCCGGACCTGCTGTCGCAAGGACCGATATACCACCCTTCCTTACCAGCCCTAGGTTTGACGGCCTGGCTATTGAAGCCCACATTCTGAAAAAGAGAGGGCTCTCTAATCCTGTGGTATCTACCATGATCAATGCCAGGAAGCCGGTATCCAGGCAGATCTATTATAGGATCTGGAAGGCGTACATTACATGGTGTGAGGCCAAGAAATGGCATCCACGTAAGTACGTGATAGGTAGGATTTTGGACTTCCTACAGTGGGCTGTAGATAGGAAGCTGGCCTTGAGTACTATCAAGGGTCAGATGTCGGCCTTGTCAATATTTTTTCAAAGGCCCTTGGCTTCGCATTCACTAGTCAAAGCTTTCATACAAGGAGTGATGCGTATTAGCCCTCCGGTTAGTATTCCCATATGTCCATGGGACTTAAACCTGGTTCTACAGAAACAACCGTTTGAACCATTGCAACACATTTCCTTGGTTCTTCTCACCAGGAAATTGATTTTCTTAGTAGCCATTTGTTCGGCTAAAAGAGTATCGGAATTAGCCGCCTTGTCCTGTAAGGAGCCATATCTGGTTGTCCATAAGGACAGAGTAGTATTACGTCCTCATCCAGCCTTTCTTCCTAAGGTGGTATCGAGGTTTCATTTGAACCAAGATGTGGTTCTTCCTTCTTTTTTCCCCAAACCTAGCTCGGTAGAGGAAAAGTTATTGCATTCTTTGGATGTAGTAAGAGCAGTTAAAGCTTATCTAAAAGCCACTGCTCAGATTCGCAGAACGGATACTTTGTTTATTCTGCCGGAAGGCCCTAGAAAGGGTCAGGCAGCATCAAAATCTACTTTAGCCAAGTGGATTCGACAGGTCATAATACAAGCCTATGGCTTGAGAAAGAGACCGCCTCCATTCAAAGTTAGGGCGCACTCCACAAGAGCAGTTGGAACTTCATGGGCAGTGCATCACCAGGCCTCCCTGGCTCAAGTCTGTAAGGCCGCAACATGGTCTTCAGTACACACGTTTACTAGATTCTACCAGGTAGACGTTATAAGTCAGGAGGGTGTCGCCTTTGGGCGCAGTGTGTTGCAGGCCGCAAAAGATCCTCATGCCTGATGGCGCCCAGCTTATGTATCCCTCCCCTCATTTGGCATTGCTTTGGGACGTCCCATTAGTAATGACGAAGTCGCTCTGTGTCCCGTGATGTACGAAAAAGAAAAAGGGATTTTTATAACAGCTTACCTGTAAAATCCTTTTCTTGGAGTACATCACGGGACACAGAGCTCCCACCCCTCTTTTTGGGACACTTATTGCTTTGCTACAAAACTGAGGTGCTCCCGGATGGGAGGGGCTTATATAGGGGAGGGTAGTTCCGGTTTGGAAGTTGCCAGTGCCAGCACCTGAAGGTAAACTATATAACCCATTAGTAATGACTAAGTCGCTCTGTGTCCCGTGATGTACTCCAAGAAAAGGATTTTACAGGTAAGCTGTTATAAAAATCCCTTTTTTATTCCCTATTATTCCCTCCTTGGTTGACCAAAGTCCAGAAGGATCTTTTGTCAACCCGTGTACCCATATCTGCTGTCAGTGTAAATGTTTACATCTTTTCCTTCAAAAATCTGACAAACCATAGTTATAGCAATGAGTTCTGCAATCTGAACTGAACTAGCATTCAGAGATTTGGTTTCAATCATTACATCTGGCAATTGAACAATGGCATAACCAGTTTGATAAGTTTTGTCATCAGGTCGGGAGCAGCTGCCATCTACATAAACATTTTCCGCATTTGGATACGGAACATCTGTGAGGTCTGGTCTAGGGAGGGTAGTTTCTGCAAGTACCTCAGTGCAATCGTGTTCCTGAGTGTAAAAACCTAATGGGCTTTGAGGTTTCTGAACATGATTTTATGGTTAAATTATGTGTTTTTAGCAAGATAATCTCATAGCCGCTGCACCTTTGCATTGTCATGTGTTGTGTGTTCATGTTTGTCATGAGGTGTGTAGTATACAGTGTGAGGTCATGTCCCAGAACCACCTTTGAAGCCTCTTTTACTGCCATTGCACAGGCTGCTACGGCCTGTAAGCAATGTGGCATACCTTGAACTTGATCTGGAAGTTTCTTTGAGATGTATGATACGGGTCTCAGAGAATTCCCATGTGATTGTGCTAGGACCGCTGCAACCGTAGGTCCAGATACCACAAAGTACAATGAAAAAGGCCCTGCGCACTCTATAAGTCCCAATGCAGGGGCTTGCCTTAGAGAGCTGATTAATGCTGTGAAAGCCTTAACCCTCTCTGTTGTCCAATCAATAAACTTTGGGGCATCCTGCAGGGTAGCAGACCTTAGGATATAATCATAATAAGAGCAATCAGGTATCCACTGCCTGCAGTATATTATGGACCCTAGGAAAGAGAGAAGCGCTGACTTGTCTCTTGGTGGACTCCAGGAGGACAGTGCCTTGACTCGAGCTGGTGACACCAAACGTTCGGTTCGGATTATACACCCCAAGTACTCAACCTGCGACCTGCACCACTGGATCTCTTTGCGAGACACCAAGTGACCTTTTGAGGCGAGGTGAGTTAGTAGGTGCTCTGAGTCCTCCGCACAGCTGACCTCATTTTCATTACACAGCAATAGGACAGCCACATACTGAAGCAACACTGAGCCTTCTTTTGGTACCCAATCGCTCAAAGATCGATTCAAGACCATGGAGCACGCTGCAGGACTGTTCGCAAAGCCTTGCGGGAGCCTAGCCTAGGTTTAAAGTAATTTTGGGCTTCCTCTGCAACAGGTATGGAAGAGAACGCGATACTTAAATCAATGACCATGTAGATCTTGGACGTTGCCGGTATCTCACAAAATATTGTAGCAATATCCGCAACAAAAGGTGGAAGGGGGACAATAGCTTTGTTCAGGGCCCTTTGGTCCTGTGCAAAGCGCCATTCACCACTGGCTTTGACTGGGTGAATGGGGGTGTTCCAGGGACTGATTGTATGTTTCAGTATTCCTTCTGACAGGGGATATTGTTTTTGGTAATGTACTACTGCTCCTTCCCCAATGATGGGCTTGTATGGTGTACAATGTATGTAGTGCCCATATAGGGTGTGCTTTAAGGTGTGCCGGTAGTAACATAAAGTACCCTCTAAAATCCTGTCTTTTTTGGGTTAGACAAATCACAGATTTCTGATGTAGCTAGCAGGCCCCCATCTTTTGTAAATTTGATGTGAATGTTTACACTTGACATTAAGTCTCTTCCCAGAGGAAGTGGTCAGTCAGAACGGCAAAACTCATTTAAAAAGATGTTGGTCATGAACTGTACCAACGGGCAATCTGCCTCTTCCCATATTACCCCTGTGGTTAGCTGCCCTACTTGTTCCTCTCCTAAGGGGGCATTCTGACTTCCAATGTCCCATGTCCCTGCATGTGAAATAACCCTGCTGGTTATCCTGGGGATATGCTTGGTGTTGTACTTGTTGGGATTGTTGGGGAACTGGTTTTGTATAAGGGACAACCATTTGTGCAGCAGCTAACTGCGGGCTTTCTATCTGTTCGGGGTTAAATGAGGGAAATACCCCTCCTTTTGTAGTGAATAAGCCTGAGGATGCACGCTTTTTTAATGTCTTTGAGAAAGGCATCAGGTTTTAATGTTGACCAATTGGGGGTTATTAATTTAAGTAACTGTGTTGTTTTGGGATCTCCCCCGGACATGACTGTGCTCACATACAGTTCAGGTTTCTCCATTCCTGTATCTTTGTATAACTGGTGTACCCCTTTACAAAATGAATAAAAGTTTTCTCCCAGTCCCTGCTTTTCAGTGCACATTATCTGCAAAGCGCTCTCTCCTTTGTAACTTTACTGCCAAACAGCTGCCCAAAATGATTCCCATCCCTTTGCATTTTTAAAGGGGTCATTATCAGCAAATAATGTCTTAACTTCTACATCGCAGATAGGATCTGGATCCACTGTCTGTATTATTATTTCACAGTCATCGGCATTCATGCCAGTGCCCACGCAATGTCTCTGTAAGAACAGAGCTGCCTCTCTGGGGTGTTTGCGTGGCTTTGGGCAAAGATCTTTAATACCCCTTAACGTCCCGAGGGGGAGTGGGATATGGACCGGGGTTTCTCCCATGTGAATAACTGGGAATTTGAGGGCTTCTATCCCCGAGGTCAAGCCACCCACTGCCTCATCATCCTTATCCTCCTCAGCTTTCCTTCTATCACTTTTTCTTCATCTTCCTCTTTTTTTTTAATACACTGTTCTTCCTCCTTTACTAATTGACTTAAACGTTCCTTTATCTGTCTTCTATCTTCGCCCTCTCGTAACCAATTAGTTCCCTTTTGTTTAGCTATGGTTAATACTCCTGCTATAACATTTGGATCTAACGAGGGGTATATTTTCTTTGGGACAAGGGATTCATCTTTTACCATAGCATATGGAGGGGGTTTTTCTTGATAAAAATTAGGGGGAGCTGATGGACTTCCTATTGCGTCTTCTAATTGCTCTTTCTTTTCCATTTTTACACTTGTATATTTCTTTCTATATTCCTTCATACCCTTTGCCCAAATCTTATAACATTTAGTCATGTAATCTTTGTCAAGGTCTTTTATGGGATAATTATACTGTTTATGTTGGCCACATATTCTGGTCACTTCCTCCCACTCTTCCTCGGAACATGATCCGTATTCCCCCAAACATGGCACTTCTAACTGATGTGCTCTTTTTAAAACTAGTGACCAAAAAGGATCAGTATAATTTTTCCCATAATTGACTTTAATGTAATCAATCGGAGAGGGTTGGTGCTGCTTACCTTCAGCTTCCTTTCCTGCTCATTCCATTCCATTATAGCAAACAATAATACTTATACTTTAAAATTAAAACATTTCAGACTTGCTTTCTCTATTTCGTTCCAGGGGCGGAAAATGTCCTTAAACTTATGACAAGGAACCCAGTGTTCTCCTTTTTTTGGTATATAATTAGACACTGGATTTCAGCCACACTTAGGCCCTCGAGTGTCAAACTATATGATAAAGAATTATGTATATTAAATCTTAACATATGTTGTTTTGATCCCTGGAACATAGGACCCTTGCCAATTTTGACATGATACCCCCCTGGAACAATTGCCACTAATGACGTGGTCTTCCCTTTATAAGCAAACAATAAACCAGTTTTACATTCAGGACAACAATATACAGTCGACATTTAAAAAGGTAACCCTTTTTGTGTACACCTTTAGATATAGAGTTTCCACAGATCCGTCCTATGTAGAGAAGAATTTAAGATTCTTCCTCAACCTAATAACCTGGTCTGGCCAACCTAGCGAGACCCTCTGTATCTATTCTAAATCTACCTTTCAATCTTAACAGAGTCCCAGAAAACTTGTAGTTTTCTCGAGAGTCTACTTTATGGTGAACCAATTGACAAGGCAAGACTGTTGTTCCCAATAATAATTAAAGGGGGTCTTACCTGTTCAATTGGATCATCCCACTTCTGACACCACTGAAAGGTTCTGGTTCTGTTTGGTTCTGTTGGACCTTCTTGGCTCGAGCTGGACTCAGGATCTGTGGAAGTCTCTCTGACCGGTCGGATATTCAAGACACCAATATACAGTGAATGGTATACTAGAATATATGTTTTAATGGTTACATGTCCTTTTTTATACACAGCGAGAAAAGTTGCCTCCCTCCTATGGACCTATCAGCAATAAGCAAAAACCTCATGATTTAGACAAAAATAAATTCTAACAGGTTTTTTGACTTCTGCAAAAGTGGTCAGTTAACATACGTCAATTGTGGTCAAACTAGACATGTTCTGACATTTGAAACAGGAAGATAAGAAACGCCAGATGTCAGTGTGGTCAATCTGTCAGTTAAAAAGCAGAAGTGAGATAAACTTTTTCCCGGAAAAGGCCTAACCACAAAGTCACATTTCATGCTTGTCAGTTACACAGAAGAAAGATTAGCCTGACCACACATCTTGTTCACACTCATGTCAGAGAAACATTATTGTAAAATATATATATATTTGAGGAGAACTCTAACCATGAATATTGGTTCATGATCTTCTTATACCTTTGTGACAGCAGGAAGGTAAAGTCACCTGGTTGCATCCAGGGGGGTAGATATATTTCGCCCAGATTCAGGCTTTACGCCGATTTATACAACTAGGGAGTTGATGAAGCCCAGCTGAGGCTAGTGGGCTCATGAATGACTCATACCTCTAGGGAGAGTGTGGGGCGTCGTGCAGACAGAGTTGATGAGGCCAGCTGAAGCTTGTCAGCTCATTTAGGCCTCTATAAAAAACTCCCAGATTCATTAGATGTTAGCTCATGCCTGGAAGCAGACCTGTGTGGACTGTCTAGGGAGAGTGAACCCCTGTGCGGTGAGAGAAAGCCTGTGTGGCTATATTTTGCTTGGACATTTAAAACCAGGGACTAGGACAGCACTAGGCTGATCCCAGTTGTTAGTTAGGAAACCTGTATGTTTAGTCAGAGGTCAAGTTGACCAGGATTTATTTTGTTTGTTTCTTTTGCTTTGCTGTGTTTTTGTCACTGTAAATAGAAAATAAACGGCACCTTTTTGATTTTGAAAACCACAACCTCCGTCTGCTGGGCCTGTTTTTGTGTGGGGAGCCCATCCCGGGGGTCACACACACCCGCTGCCGAGCTAACCCCCTCACAGTTGGTGGAGAACCAGTGGCAGTTTTTTTTTAAGCCAGCATGGAGGAGATACTGAAACAGCTGGCTCTAGCAAATGCCAATCAACAGCAGACAAATGCAGGTTTGCAAAAGAGCCTTGCAGCTCAACAACAGAACTTCGCAGCCCAGCAGCAAGCTCATCAACAGAGCCTTGCAGCCCAGCAGCAAGCTCACCAACAGAGTCTGGAAGCTCAGCAACAAGCCCAGCAACGATCTGAGGCCCGCTTCATAGACCTATTACAGAAGCAAGAGCAGAGACTACAACAAATGGAAGCAGTAATGCAGCAACGTCCGCAGACCAGTGAGGAAAGCCGTCCCACTAATACCGCGTCCTTTGGGGTGAGTCGTTTATTGACAAAAATGACTGGAGAGGATGATCCAGAGGTATTTTTGACCACGTTTGAAAGGACTGCTGAAAGAGAAAAGTGGCCTGAGGAGCAGTGGGCTGGACTGGTGGCTCCTCTGTTAACGGGTGAATCGCAGAAAGCTTACTATGACCTAGAGCCTGACCAAGCAAAAGACTATGTGATGCTAAAAGCTGAAATATTGGCAAGGCTGGGTGTCACCCTGGCTGTCCGGGCTCAGCGTGTGCATAACTGGACTTTCCAGCTTGGAAAACCCCCCAGGTCTCAAATGTATGATCTCATTCACCTGAGCAGAAAGTGGCTACAGCCAGAGACTTTGTCCGCACCAAAGATTGTGGAACGTGTTGTAATGGATCGGTTTTTGAGAGCTCTTCCTACTGCCATCCAAAAGTGGGTAAGCCATGGAGACCCAGAGACGGCCGATGGTCTTGTGGATCGTGTGGAGAAATACTTGGCTACAGAGAACCTGACGGCCTCTTCCAGAGACACTCGGACTTTCCACCCTAAGACCAGACCATCCCCAGGGGCGGATAAGATGATTCCAAGGGGTAAGGGTGGAGAGAGTGAGAGGGTGGGAGCTCTACCCCAAGTTTGGCGAGAACAGCCTGGGAAATCAGCGGCTCAAGAGGCGGCAAGAAGGATCATTTGCTACCGCTGCCGGCAAGCGGGACATATTGCAGCAAATTGCCCGGTTTTGGAGGAACCCATGCAGTGTGACTTTCTGACGGGCAGACGTCAGTCGCTGTGTGCGACAGTCGCATGCACTGCCATTCGGGGAACTGAGAAACATTTATGCAAAATGTGTATTAATGGTAGAAATGTTGTGGTATTGCTGGATTCAGGTAGCCTTGTGACCCTGATAAAGGCTGAATTAGTTAAAACAGAGGTCTCTGGGAATAGCAAGGTAGCTGTTATTTGTGTGCATGGGGACACCCGAGAGTATCCAGTGACTACAGTGTGTTTCGAGACCCCCAAAGGTACCCTTTCTCATCCAGTGGGCTTAGTGTCTCAGTTACCGCATGACGCCATTGTGGGAAGGGATTTTCCGAAGTTCTGGGAACTGTGGGATGATCCTGAGCCCCCCACTGGTGCCCCTATGTACCAGGAATATGATAGCCAGAACTCCTCTGAGAGTGGTGAGGACTCTCCCGAATTTCCCTTGTCAGTATTGGCAGGGGAGACTCAAGAAACTGGAGAGGAGCCCACCTCCTCAGACGAAAACCTACCGTCTGTGGAGTTTTCTGATCTTGAGGTTCACAGGGAAAACTTTGCCACAGAACAGTTGAAAGACCCCGCCCTAATAAAGGCACGGGAAAACGTAGTGAAAATAGATGGCGAGTTAGTGAACCCAGATAATACCTGCACTTACCCATACTTCAGCGTAGAGAAGGACCTACTGTATCGGGTGGCAAAAAGGGCAGAAGAAACCGTTGAGCAGCTTGTGGTGCCCAAACCTTACAGGAAGTTGGTGTTGGAGTTGGCCCATGGGCACATTCTTGGAGGTCATCTGGGGACAGAGAAAACCCGAGAGAGGGTATTACAGAGATTCTATTGGCCTGGGGTGATGAAGGACATAGAAAATTATTGTTCCTCCTGCCCTGTGTGTCAGAGGTCGGCCCCGATGCCACACTTCCGTAGCCCGCTGGTCCCTCTATCCATCATTGAGGTCCCGTTTGAGAGAATCGCAATGGATTTGGTAGGTCCTATAATCAAGTCCGCTAGGGGGCACCAGTACATATTGGTTATAATGGACTATGCCACCCGTTATCCAGAAGCGATCCCTCTCAGAAATACCTCGGCCAAAACCATAGCCAAAGAGCTATCTCTTGTTTTTAGCCGGGTGGGTATTTGTAAAGAACTGCTTACGGACCAAGGTACACCCTTTATGTCCCGGGTTATGAAGGAGCTGTGTAAATTGTTCAAAGTGACGCAATTACGTACATCTGTGTATCACCCCCAAACCGATGGGCTGGTTGAAAGATTCAACAAAACCCTAAAACAAATGTTGAAGAAAGTGGTGGATAGGGATGGAAAGGATTGGGACTGTCTACTTCCTTATTTGATGTTTGCTATTAGGGAGGTGCCCCAATCCTCTACGGGATTCTCCCCCTTTGAGTTACTGTATGGGAGACACCCAAGAGGGCTGTTGGATATTGCCAAGGAAACTTGGGAAAGTGAGAGTTCTCCCCACAGGAGTGTGATTGAGCATGTCGCCCTGATGCAAGATCGAATTGCACAGGTAATGGCCATCGTGAAGGAACATTTGGCCCAAGCGCAGTTGGCACAGCAGAGAGTGTACAACCGTGGAGCCAAGACCCGTACCTTTTCCCCGGGGGATAGGATATTGGTACTTGTCCCTACGGTTGAAAGTAAATTCCTTGCCAAATGGCAAGGCCCCTACGAGATAATGGAAAAAGTGAGCGAAGTGAATTACAAGGTCAGACAACCAGGAAGGCGAAAGCCCGAACAGATCTATCACGTTAATCTGTTGAAAGCCTGGAGGGATAGAGAGTCCCTAGTCGCAGACACTTGGTCACCAGCTCAAACTGGTTGCGTGATTCCTGAGGTTGGAATCGCAGCCACCTTGTCACAACCCCAACAACAGGAGGTTAAGGAGTTTGTGCTTCGCAACAAGGAGGTATTCTCTGAGCTGCCGGGACAAACATCTGGGGTAGAGCATGACATTATTACCCCGCCCGGTGAAAGGGTGAAGTTAAAACCCTATCGGATCCCAGAGGCCCGACGGGAGGCAATACGGGAGGAAGTACAGAAAATGCTGAACTTAGGGGTGATAGAGGAGTCCCAAAGTGATTGGTCTAGTCCCATTGTGTTGGTGCCTAAACCGGATGGGAGCTGGCGATTTTGTAACGATTTTCGTCAGTTGAACAAAGTTACAAAATTTGACACCTACCCCATGCCACGTATAGATGAGTTGATCGACCGGCTGGGAACAGCCCGATACATGACGACTCTTGACCTCACAAAAGGGTATTGGCAAATCCCCCTGGCCAAGTCAGCCAAAGAGAAAACCGCATTTGTAACCCCAGACGGGGCGTTCCAATATAAAAGAATGCCGTTCGGGTTACAGAATGCGCCGGCCACATTCCAGCGGAAAATGGACCAGATGCTGAGGCCCCATCGGAAGTATGCTGCGGCTTACCTGGATGACGTAATTGTCCATAGCACAGATTGGGCCTCACATCTGCCAAAAGTGCAAGCAGTCCTGGACTCTGTTCGGGAAGCAGGGTTTACGGCTAACCCCAAGAAGTGTACCATTGGGCAGGAGGAGGCCAAATATCTTGGGTACACCATTGGGAGGGGAGTAATAAAACCCCAACTCAACAAAGTCGAGGCCATCCAGAGTTGGCCACGTCCCAACAGCAAGAAGCAGGTACGAGCCTTTCTGGGAATCGCTGGGTATTATCGGCGATTCATTCCCCACTTTGCTTCTAAGGCTGTGCCCCTAACCAACCTGACGAAGGGGAAAGGGTCGGTCATGATTAAATGGACCCCCGAGGCTGAGGCAGCATTCCAATTCTTGAAACAAGCCTTATGTAGCCAGCCAGTGTTGTACTCACCCGACTTCTCTAAAGACTTTGTCGTACAAAGTGATGCGTCAGATGTGGGGTTAGGAGCAGTATTGTCCCAGGTCTGGAACGGGGAAGAGCACCCAGTCATTTACCTCAGCAGGAAGTTGAAGTCCCATGAGGTAAATTACGCCACCGTTGAAAAGGAGTGTTTAGCGGTGAAGTGGGCTCTAGATTCCCTTCGGTACTACCTGCTAGGTAGGCACTTTGACATGGTTACGGATCACGCTCCGTTAAAGTGGATGGCTCAAAACAAGGAAACAAATAGAAGAGTGAATAGGTGGTTCCTGGCCCTCCAGGAATTCAACTTCACAGTAAAGCATCGCCCTGGCGTTCAAATGGGGAATGTGGATGCTTTGTCTCGAGTACATGAATGCCTGATTGCTGGTGTTCCAACCCCGAGGTTAAAACAAGAGGGGGGGGTATGTGACAGCAGGAAGGTAAAGTCACCTGGTTGCATCCAGGGGGGTAGATATATTTCGCCCAGATTCAGGCTTTACGCCGATTTATACAACTAGGGAGTTGATGAAGCCCAGCTGAGGCTAGTGGGCTCATGAATGACTCATACCTCTAGGGAGAGTGTGGGGCGTCGTGCAGACAGAGTTGATGAGGCCAGCTGAAGCTTGTCAGCTCATTTAGGCCTCTATAAAAAACTCCCAGATTCATTAGATGTTAGCTCATGCCTGGAAGCAGACCTGTGTGGACTGTCTAGGGAGAGTGAACCCCTGTGCGGTGAGAGAAAGCCTGTGTGGCTATATTTTGCTTGGACATTTAAAACCAGGGACTAGGACAGCACTAGGCTGATCCCAGTTGTTAGTTAGGAAACCTGTATGTTTAGTCAGAGGTCAAGTTGACCAGGATTTATTTTGTTTGTTTCTTTTGCTTTGCTGTGTTTTTGTCACTGTAAATAGAAAATAAACGGCACCTTTTTGATTTTGAAAACCACAACCTCCGTCTGCTGGGCCTGTTTTTGTGTGGGGAGCCCATCCCGGGGGTCACACACACCCGCTGCCGAGCTAACCCCCTCACACCTTACACTCTGTCAGTCCCTTCTACTAATTCCTAAGGCTGCAGGACTACAGTGGCTATAGGTGTGCGCAGTCTATTGCATTAGGGTGGGAACCCCAAAGCTCAAACACAAATGCCTTTCTCTGCAACGTCAGCAGCACTGGATAGTGAATGAATGGGAAGTGCTCTGTGCTGAGCAGCTTCCTGTTCATCCACCAATTGAGGCATAGCAACCACTTACTTAAGTAAAACACTTTACAATGCTTCAACTATGAATGAACACAGTGAGTGTGTGTTCACTGTGCTCATTTATAAAAGGAAGGGGCTGGTGAATGACATATTGACTAGCCCCTGGTCTCCTTGATGAAACATCCCTCGCAGCAGCTTGGGGAAAAGGAGGGGAGGGAAGCCAGCAGCACTGTGGGGGGGGCGCAACACTGTGGTAAGCCTGGGCAGGAGGGGAAATCGGCAATGCACAGATTGATTAGGGTGTGCCCAGGCACAACAGGCACACCCCCTGTGCACACCTATGACAGTTGCTAAAGCTGGCAATAAAGCTGATCAAACAAAAAAAACAAAACAATTAACAGATTCCCCCATCAACACAATCAAGGTGGATATAGGAACCCTCCCCACTTCACTATTGTATTCAGACAACGGGACTCCTTGAACACAAATTTTCCAACAGTCCCATTCGAGAGAAGTTTATCACTAGGTCTACTCCTCTCAAACAGGAATGACCATAGATGGATCGAAATTTGGCCAATCCCTTAGAACCAGCAGAACTTTAGTCCTTCTATGGCCAGCTTAAGAACATAAAATATCTAAGGAACCATTCAGACCTGTTCATTTATGTTATTGGTGTGTTTTTTTTTTTTATTTAAAATTTATTTGCTTTTTCTTTGGAAATATTTCAACGTACATACAAAAATACTTATTCATATAAAATCTTACATACCTCCTATATTGAAATTAACCTAACCTTATTTTTTGACACTCCCACCAAAATAGGATTTTTTACTCACCGTAAAATCCTTTTCTCTGAGTCCATGGACCGACACAGCTTCTCTATTGACAAAGTGGGTATTATCCGTTAATTAGGAGTGACTAGGCAGAAAAACTTGTAAAAAGTGTTGCATCACACCTTCTACAGTACCGCCCAGGGGGCGGACCCTCTGGGTATACCCTCTCAGTCTGCATCTTCGCAGATCAGTTCGTCAAAAAGCAGTACAAACTTAAAAGGAGGGGTGGGTGCTGTGTCGGTCCATGGACTCAGAGAAAAGGATTTTACGGTGAGTAAAAAATCCTATTTACTCTTTCGTCCATGGACCGACACAGCTTCTCTATTGACAAAGTGGGACGTCCGAAAGCAGTGTCAGAGAAAAAACGAGGGGTGGTAACAGCATAAAAATAAACTTCACCCCAAACACAAAACAGCACTCCTCCAACGGAGGAGTTGCAACTCTAAACAGCTGCTTGCAAAACCTTGCGGCCAAAAGAGGCATCCGAAGATGCACCTACATCAATTTTGTAGAATTTTGTGAAAGTGTGAGCGGACGACCAAGTCGCCGCTTTACATAATTGGGAAACAGACGCTTGATGTCGGAAAGCCCAAGAGGCACCTATTGCCCTGGTCGAATGCGCCGTGACAGGAAAGGGGGGCGCCTGACCCTTTAAGGCGTAAGCCTGGATTACTATCTGTCGGATCCACCTAGAGATGGTGGCCGATGAGACTGCTTGGCCCTTCTTGGGACCAGCCACCGAAACAAACAGTGAGTCTGACTTCCGGAACAGGGAAGTAGCAGATAGGTATACTCTCAAAGCTCGGACAACGTCCAAGGAATGCAAGGCCGACTCCTTAGGATTCGACGGCTGAGGACACAAGGATGGAAGTACAATGTCTTTGTTGAGATGAAAAGCCGAAACGACGTTCGGAAGAAAGGAAGGCTGCGGCTGCAGCACCACCTTATCCTTGTGGAAAATCAAATAGGGAGCCTTGCAGGACAAGGCTGCCAGCTCAGAGACTCGTCTAACTGACGTAACAGCCACCAAAAAGACCACTTTCTGAGAAAGTGTCAACAGGGGAATATCTCTAATATTCTCAAACGGTGCCTTCTGAAGCACTGAGAGGACCAGGTTCAAGTCCCACGGAGGTAACGGGGGACGGACCGGAGGGGCCACATGTCGGACCCCCTGCACAAATGTACTCACGAGAGAGTGAGTCGCCAGGGGTCGCTGAAAAAAGACAGCCAGGGCAGATATCTGTCCCTTAAATCGTACTTAGGGCAAGCCCTTGGTCCACCCCATGCTGTAAAAACAGCAGGATTCTGGAAACCAAATAGGTACGCGGATGCCATTTCATTTCCTCACACATGGAGATGTAGGCCCTCCAAGTGCGGTGATAGACCTTCCTAGAGGACGGTTTTCGAGCACTTCTCATAGTAGAGATTACTGAGTCTGACAGGCCCCGGTCTCTCAGTACCTGGTTCTCAACAGCCATGCCGTTAAAGCCATGACTGTAAAGCAGGATGGAATATGGGACCTCGCGATAGCAGGTCCTTCCGTAGTGGTAGGCGCCAGGGGACGTCTGCTACCAGACGTACTAGATCGTCGTACCAAGGACGCTGAGGCCAATCTGGAGCGATTAGGATCATTGGAATTCCCTCTGCCTCCACTCTGCGGAGCAGAAGAGGAAGAAGCCTTAAGGGAGGGAAGGCATAGATTAGCCGATACTGACCCCACGATGCTACCAACGCGTCCGTTGCGTCTGCCCATGGGTCTCTTGACTGGGCCACAAATCTCAATACCTTCCGATTGAGTCGGGAAGCCAGAAGATCTACGTCTGGTGTGCCCCATCTTTGGCAGAGGAGTTGGAACACCTCCGGGTGTAAGGACCATTCTCCCTGGTCCAGCATCTGGCGGCTCAGGTAGTCCGCCTGCCAGTTTTCCACACCCGGAATGTACACAGCCGACAGTGCCGGTACGCTCCTCTCTGCCCACTTCAGGATGCGAGCGATCTCCGATGCTGCAGCTGAGCTTCTTGTTCCTCCTAGATGATTGACATATGCCACTGCTGTGGCGTTGTCTGACTGGATCCTGACTGGACGCCCTTGCAGTCTCTGAGACCATTTGAAGAGGCACAGCTTGATCGCCCGGATCTCCAGGACATTGATCGGCAGGAGGGCTTCCTCTGGGGTCCAGCGACCCTGCGCCGACTGGACACCCCAGACTCCCCCCCAACCTGTAAGGCTGGCGTCCGTCGTGATCACTATCCAGTAAACCGGAAGAAATGACTTCCCGGCCATTACAGCTGGTGCTGTCAGCCACCATACCAGGGATCTCCTGACTAGGTGGCTCACTCGGATTTGATAATCCAGAGATGAAGGGCATCTGTTCCATCTGGACAGAACTTCCTTCTGTAACACTCGAGTGTGGTATTGAACATATGGGACCGCCTCGAAGGAGGCTACCATGAGGCCCAACACTCGCATGCAAAAACGGAGTGACGACCAATTCCTGGAAGTCAGCTGCCATACTGCAGCCCGGAGGGTCTGCAACTTCTCCACAGGGAGGAATACCTTTGCCTCTGAGGAATCCAGAATCAACCCCAGGTACACTAGGCGTTGAGTGGGCACCAATACTGACTTTTGCGTGTTTAGTATCCAACCACAGTCTCGAAGATTCTGACAGGTAATGGACACGCTTACCTCTAATTCTGAGCTTGAAGGGGCCTTCAGCAGAAGGTCGTATAAGTAGCCTGTGATAGCGATACCCCGCTGTCTTAGAAGTGCCAGAATCGGAGCGAGCACCTTGGTGAACGTCCTGGGTGCTGAGGCAAGGCCCAACGGGAGGGCCACAAACTGGTAGTGGTCCTTCCCGATAGCAAATCGCAGAAACCTCTGGTGTCTGGAGTATATGGGGACATGCAGGTATGCGTCCTTGATGTCCAAGGAGGCCAGAAAGTCCCCCGGATGGAGAGCCGTGACTACAGATCGAACCGACTCCATCCGAAAACTTTGTACCTTCACAAAGCAATTGAGGGCTCTGAGATCCAAGCTTGGACGAACCCCCTCCTTCTTCGGCACAATGAACAGATTTGAGTAAAAACCCCGTTCCAGTTCTGGAACTGGAATAACTACCCCGCGTTCCAGTAGACCCTGGACCGCCCCATACAGGGCCTCCCGACGGGTCGGTAGTAGCTGGAGATTGGAGGTGTTGAATCTGTCCGGTTGAAAAGAGAGAAACTCTATCTTGTAGCCTGAGGAGATTACTTCGCAAACCCACCTGTCGGAGATTAGTGCTGTCCACTGAGTCGCGGATTTGCGAAGACGTCTCCCCACCCGAGAGCTGGGTTGGGGTGGACCTTCATGCGGACGCAAATTTGTCCGCAGGCTTATTGGGTATGCGGGACCAGGGACGCTTTTGTCCTTGGGCAGGCGCTTTATCGGCCTGGGGTCTTTTCCCTGTCGCCCTAGGGGGACGAAAAAACCACTTGTGTGCAGTAAAGGAGGGCCCTTGCCCTTGGCGTGGCCCCTTACCCTTGCTAATTTGGGGAAGCAAAGTGCTTTTACCTCCTGTGGCATCCTTGATGATGTCATCCAGAGAAGCCCCAAAAAGTCTGTCGCTCTTAAAAGGCAGATCCAACAGGGCTTTCTTGGAAGTCTGGTCCGCAGACCAGCCTTTTAGCCAGATCAGGCGGCGTATTGCTACTGCATAAACCGAAGTTTTAGACAGCAGGGGAATAGTATTCATGTCTGACTCGCAGACAAACCTAAGGCCCTGGACCAACAGGTCGGCCAATGTTATCTCATCAGGAGGAGCATCTCGCTCCTTAACCCCTGGAGTAGCAATCTTGCCCATTCAGTAAGTGTGTGAGACACTAGGGCCCCCGCCAATGCCGGGCGTACTGCCGAGCCTACCACTGAGTATAGGTAGCAAGCGAGTGCTTCAGCCTTCTTATCCACAGGGTCCTAGAAAACAGGAGCCCCTTCTACAGGAATTGTGGTGGCTCTATTAAGTCTGGACACCGGAGGGTCCACTATAGGGGGGAGAGGTCCATTTCTTCAGAAAACTCTCCTCAAAAGGGGTACCGTACCGCAAACCTCTTTGGGGCTGTAAAGACCCTCAGTGGGTTCTCCCATTCCTTGTATAAGAGTTTATCAAAAGACACACAAGGGAACACCTTAGCAGTGCGGGCAGGTCTATGAAACCCAAGTGGACCGGAGTCTCTGCTGCTTCTGCAGTATTTTCCAATTTTAGCATATCCCGCACTGCAGTAATAAGGTCAGATACCAAAACCGTCTCGCGTACTGACCTGGACTTTGAGTCATTCTCACTGTCCGGTCACGGTCTGCAGTCTCTGATGCGTCAGAATCTGGGCCCCGAGCCGTAGCTGGACCTGGTTCTGCACCAGAATTATCCCCAGAAGCTTGCAGGGGATGGGGCGTTTACTACCCCCTGTATTCCCGTGTGCTGCTTCCACCCTGGCAGCAAACGCCTCTAGGATTGCAGTCATAGCGTTCATAGACACCTCAGGGGCACCAGCTGCTAAATCTGGTGTTTCAGGGGAGAAGACATCTGGCTCAGATGCCATGCTGACCACACGCTGCAGGCTCCAGGCAAGATATCAATAGGCCACCCTCCTGTGCTGCAGAGAGGCCAGGTCACCCAGAGGACTCACCACCCTGGATAGGTACTGCTATGCTGCGCCTGTGATGCTGTCCCGCTGCTGCTGTGTCAGTCTGCTTCTTTTATCAGCACTTCCTGTGTGAATTTTCGAGCCAGTGTAATGCACCCTAGAGGCCGGAGGCTCTCGAAAAATGGTTGCCAAAAACGTCTGTATGGAAGATAATGTGGGCTCTAAGAAAATGGCCGCCGACAGAAGATAGAGGTCAAGCAGCCATAGCCCACAAAAAGATGGCCGCCGAACGGCAATATCTGCATACAGGGTGGACAAACATGGCCGCCGATCAGCTGATAGGGGCCAGTGGGTGTGGCCGAACCACAGGAAGATGGCCGTCGGGCAGTCACAAGAGGCCAAACTTGACATGGACCACCTCAAAATGGCCGCCGACAGCATGGAGGAGGAAGGACACAAACACAGGTAAGAAAAAATGACATTTCTTTTAAATGTTAGTTACAGCCAGCCCCGCTCCAGTGGGACCCCCTAGGTGACCCCCAGCACCCAGCAACCTCTGCATACAGGGTGGACAAACATGGCCGCCGATCAGCTGATAGGGGCCAGTGGGTGTGGCCGAACCACAGGAAGATGGCCGCCGGGCAGTCACAAGAGGCCAAACTTGGCATGGACCACCTCAAAATGGCAGCCGACAGCATGGAGGAGGAAGGAAACAAACACAGGTAAGAAAAAATGACATTTCTTTTAAATGTTAGTTACAGCCAGCCCCGCTCCAGTGGGACCCCCTAGGTGACCCCCAGCACCCAGCAACCTTTAGCTAGAAGCCCAGGGAGGAGGGAAAGGCAGGGAGAGAGGGAAGAAAGGGGCCACAACCACTTACTTGATCTCTCCAGGAATGTCCAGCTAAATCACCCAGCCGAGGCAGGGGAGTTTTACTTACCTATCCTGCATGTATTCTGCTGGAAGACATTCCAAACAGATCATCGTCCGCGCACGAAAGGTGACTGTTGGCCAGGCATGCTGTGATTGGACCCAGAAGGGACGATCATATGTATGCCCTGGAGCATGACGCTCACCGGACAGGCTGCTGCGACTTGGCCGTAAGGTCAGCCGAAGCTGAGCGGTCCGATGCAAGCCTTGGAGCGTAAGCTCACTAACCAGGCTGCTGCGACTCGGCCGTAAGGTCAGCCGAAGCTGAGCGGTCCGATGCAGGCCCTGGAGCGTAGGCTCACCGGCCACCCGTGGAGCGACGGGCATGTCGTGGAAAACCCAGCGCGTAGCTAGGGTCGGCACACGCTCGATGGCCGAAACTGGGGAGACTACAAGGATCGAGGATCCAGCCTGTCACCCAGTCAGCAGTTGATCGAAGATCGGAGGAAACAACAAATGTAGCAAAAAAAAATATATATATATATTTATAACTTTTTTCCCCGGACCAATGGGCCCGAAGGGAGCCATGTCCTACTCCTTGCTAGACAGAAAAAAACTGATCTGCGAAGATGCAGACTGAGAGGGTATACCCAGAGGGTCCGCCCCCTGGGCGGTACTGTAGAAGGTGTGATGCAACACTTTTTACAAGTTTTTCTGCCTAGTCACTCCTAATTAACGGATAATACCCACTTTGTCAATAGAGAAGCTGTGTCGGTCCATGGACGAAAGAGTAATATGTATTGTTGTTCCCCTTTGACCACACTCCCTCCAACATAGGGAAGATCTATTTGGCTGAAATTTATTCATTTTCTCCGGTGTCAGGTGTCACCTTACCAAGCACTTGTAATTGGCTTCTATCGTTGTAATATCTGTTGCATAATCATGTACTGCTCCTATCATTTGTTTTTCATCTAACTTTATTACCAAGTCTTGTTCCCATTTTCCTATAAAGGGTAGGGCCCCATTTCCTTCTAATTCAGTCAATATATCATACATTTGCGAAACTCCATGTTTTATGGGCGTTTTGATGCTACAAAGTTTTTCGATTGGGTTCAGTGTATTCTCCTCTCTTACTGGTTGAGGGATTGTGCTAACAAAATGTTTAAGTTGTATGTATTCCCATTCGTTTACTGCCTGCCACCCATACTTTGTGACTAATTCTGCTCTTGTCCTTATTTTTCCTTGTGTCATTATGTCTTTTAATTGTGCTTCCCCTAAGTGCTTTTCCATCCGTGTCCCCTTACCTGGGATAAAAAAACTCGTTCGTGTTAGCGGGATTAATGGGGAATTGTATTCCCACTTTTCCCGTCGATATATTCTATCCCATACTTTAAATACGATTTTTGTTAAATCGTGTTTCCGTACTGTGCATTCTATATTTCTGTGGAATCCAAATATCTTTCCCTAGTGATCTTGTGTACAGAGTATTTTCCATTTTTACCCATCTCTTATTTGTGCTTATATTTGGCCATTCTAAAAACCTTGCCATTATTACCGCCGTATAATATCTTTTAATATCTGGAGCCGCCAATCCCCCTTTAATTTTTTTCCTAGACAGGAGCACATAGCTTACTCTGGCTTTTTTCTTCTGCCAGCTATACTTCAAAATTATTGTTCTCATGACCTTAAAAATACATTGAGGTATCTCTATCAGGAGCATTTGAAATTTATATAAAATTTTTGGTAAAATAACCATTTTTAGTAAATTTATCCTTCCCATCCGAGATGGGTCTCCTCGATAGAATTTTAATATCTGTTTTCGCTTCATTTAATAATGGATCAAAATTAGCACCATATATTTTTCCCAGAGTGGGGGTCAATTTAATTCCCAAGTAATTCAGTGCTTTTGTCTCCCAGGCAAACGGGAATTCCTGTTGCAACGCTATTACCTCTTTCTTCTCTATTCCTAAATTTAATATTACAGTTTTTGTAGGATTTATCTTAAAGTTTGTGAGCTCACCATAGTCTTTTATTTCTCTTATCACATTTGGCAGTGACAATCTTGGCTTGGCAATGTATAGAAGTATGTTGTCCGCGTAGGCCGCAACCTTGTGTTCTTCTTCTCCCACTCTAACCCCTCCTGTATCCACATTTTTCCTTATTTTTTCCATTAATGGCTCTAATGCGATTATATATAGGAGTGGTGAGAGCGGGCAACCTTGTCTTGTTCTGTTGAACATCTCAAAGGCGGACGACATACTTCCGTTTACCTTCACCCTGGCCGTAGGATGCTTATATAACTTTTCGATCCACCTCGTAACTTTTGGACCCATCCCTATACTGCGTATTGTCTCCATCATAAACCCCCAGTCTACTCTGTCAAATGCTTTCTCAGCATCAATTGACATGAGCAAGACTGGGTTTTTTTTCTTCTGTGTCCTATGCATTAATAACATTGTTCTTATGCTATTGTCCCTACCCTCCCTTCCTGGGACAAAGCCTACCTGATCCACGTTTATTCAGTCTGGCATCAAGTTTTTTAACCGCTAGGACCTTTGCATATAATTTAATATCAGCATTTAATAACGCAATAGCTAGAACATATGGATTTATCTTTACCTACTTTGGGTAAAATTGTGATGTCCGCTAACAGGGATTCTCTTCTGATTTCCTCACTTTCCCCTATTTTATTAAAGTAGGTGCAAAGGGCTGGTACCAGTTGCTTCTTAAATTTTTTGTAATATTTTACTTTGAAACCGTCCGGGCCTGGGTTTTTCCCCCCTGGTATTTTTTTTAGGACATTGTTTATTTCTTCTTCTGTTATTGGCCCCTCTAAGAGTTCTATATTCTCTGCTGTTATTTTGGGAGATTTACTTCTGCTAGGTATTGTTGTATTTTCAGTTTCCTGGCTTGTTCCTCCTGTCGTGTTTCTTTATTTCTAATTGCATATAGTGAACTATATTTCTCAAAAGTCTTTGCAATATCCGTTTTTTTGTAATTCAGTTCACCTTTTTAATTTTTTATCTTTTCTATATAATTTAAAGTTTTTTTTTTCCTTTGAGACTTTTGCTAAATATCTTCTGGGCTTATTTTCCTATCTGTATCTTTCCTTTGCTACATTACTAAAAACTTTTCTAGTTTCTTCTTCCAGGAGTTCCCTTAGTTGTTCTCTTTTTATCACTACTCTCTGATAAGTTTCCCTGCCCAGTTGTGTTTTGTCTTGATGTTCCAGTATGTGTTAGACATGTGCACTGCTGAAAAATTTGTTGTGTTCGTTTTCGTTTTTTTTGCTTTTTTTGGAAATTTGGAAATTCGGGAAATTCGAAAAAAAAAAATTGTTTTCGTTTTTTTTCGTTTTTTTTTTGCTTTTTTCGGAAATTCGGGAAATTCTAAAAATTCGTTTTTCTTCATTTTCGTTTTTTTCGTTTTTCTGTTTTTTTTTTAATTCGGGAAATTCGGAAATTCGGAATTCCGAATTTCCGAATTTCGAATTTTCGAATTTCCGAATTTCCAAAAAAACGAAAAAAACGAATTCCAATCTTCGGAAATTCGGAAATTCTAAAAATTCGGAATTCGGAATTTCCAAATTTCTCATTTTCGAATTTTAGATTTTCGAATTTTAGATTTTCGAATTTTGCAATTTCGAATTTTCGAATTTTCGAATCTCGAATTTTCAAAATTTCCAATTTTCGAAATTCAGAATTTCCGAAAATTCGGAAATTCGAAAGTTCGAAAATCCAAAATTCCGAAGTCCTGAAAATTTGGAAATTTTAAAATTCAGAAATTTCGGAATTAACGAATTTCTCTAAATTGGTGAAAAATTAATTAGAAACTAAATGAATTGCACATGTCTAGTTTGTGTAATTCCCCTATTATCTGTTTCAATTTTTTTCCCTTTCTTTTTTTTTCGCTACTCCTATAGAAATTATTTTTCCTCTAATATACGCCTTATGAGCTTCCCATATTGTGGCCTTTGTAACATCTGGTGTATCATTTATACAATAAAATTGTTCAATTTCCATTATTAATTTTTTAGCCACTTCTTCATCCTCTATAAGATCTTCATTTAACTTCCATGTCCCTTTCCTGGTATCCTTATCCTTAAATTGAATTTTTACTGTTACCGGGGCATGGTCCGAAATTGTTGTTATTTCTATTGAGGTGTCTACCACGCAATCTAAGATTGCATGGTCAAGCAAAATATAGTCCAGTCTCGTGTACGTGTCATGCACCGATGAGTGAAATGTGAAGTCTCTCTAGCTGGGATGCAGTATTCGCCATATATCCAGCAACTGATGGGTATACATTTTTTTTTAATCAGTTTCAGTTGTATACTCTCTCTCATCGGTGCACTTGACATACTATCGAGTCCACGGTCCATTGAAAAGTAAAAATCTCCTGCTACAATCAGATGACCACTCCATTAAGGTGTCGAGAATAGGGTTGAGCGGACCCGAACTGTAAAGTTCGGGTCCGTACCGAACTTTTGGGTCCCGACCCGAACCCAAACAATTGACTGTATGTTCGGGTTTGGGTCCGGTGTTCAGCAATATGCATGTATAGCAGCGCTTATTTCCCGTGCTTAGAACTGTCCCTGCACAAAGTGTAATTTCTGAAGGAAAAAAAGTCATTTAAAACTCACTCGAGGCTATAATGAATTGTCGGCTCCCGGCAATACATAGAAAAGTCATTGATAAAAAAAAAAAAATGTGGGGGTTCCCCCAAATTCAATTACCAGGCCCTTCAGGTCTGGTATGGATATTAAGGGGAACCCTGCCACAAATTAAAAAAAAATGCGTGCGGTTCCCCCCAAATATCCATACCAGGCCCTTCAGGTCTGGTATGGATTTTAAGGGGAACTCCACCCCAAATTTTAAAAAAAATGCCGTGGAGTACCCCCAAAAATCCAGACCAGACCCTTTATCCGAGCACGCAACCTGGCAGGCCACAGGAAAAGAGGGGGGACAAGAGAGCGCCCCCCCTCCTGAACCGTACCAGGCCACATGTCCCCATCATGTTGATGGGGACAAGGGCCTCAATCCCCACAACCCTTGCCCGGTGGTTGTGAGGGTCTGCGGACGGGGGGCTTATCGGAATCTGGAAGACCCCTTTAACAAAGGGGACCCCCAGATCCCGGCCCCCTATGTGAATTGGTAATGGGGTACCCGCCCCTTCTAAATTTTCCATGCGGAACATGAGAACGTGAGAAGGGGCGGGTCTATTCATTTATTATACTGCGGAGGAAGTTCCCCATCAGGTCCGATCAGCCAATGATGTAGGTGTAAGGCTGAGGACCTGATGCGGAACGTGAGAACGTGAGAAGGGGCGGGTCTATTAATTTATTATACTGCGGAGGAAGTTCCCCATCAGGTCCGCTCATCCAATGACGTAGGCGGGGTCTGACATACGAGGGGGCGGACCTGATGGGGAACTTCCTCCACAGTTTAATACATGAATAGACCCGCCCCTTCTCATGTTCCGCATCAGGTCCTCAGCCTTACACCTACGTCATTGGCTGAGCGGACCTGATGGGGAACATTAGAAGGGGCGGGTCTATTCATTTATTACACTGCGGAGGAAGTTCCCCATCAGGTCCGCTCAGGCTCAGCCAATGACATTTCGTGTGGACAGCGCCGGACATCGGATCGCCGCGGGACACTGGATTTCATCGCTGGAATGTTTTTTTTTATTTAATTTTTTTTTTTTTATAAAGGACTTCCCAACGGTGTCTGTTTTTTTTACAATTTTTTACACTTTCTTTGTGAAATGGTAGGGGTACAAAGTACCCCATTACCAATTCACATAGGGGGGGGGCGGGATCTGGTAGTCCCCTTGTTGAGGGCATGTGGCCTGGTACGGTTCAGGAGGGGGGGGCGCTCTCTCGTCCCCCCTCTTTTCCTGCGGCCTGCCAGGTTGCGTGCTCGGATAAAGGGTCTGGTCTGGATTTTTGGGGGAACTCCACGACATTTTTTTTTTTAATTTGGGGTGGAGTTCCCCTTAAAATCCATACCAGACCTGAAGGGCCTGGTAATTGAATTGGGGGGAACCCCCACGCATTTTTTTTTTTTTTTTACCAATGACTTTTCTATGTATTGCCGGGAGCCGACAATTCATTATAGCCGCGAGTGAGTTTTAAATGACTGTTTTTTTTCCTTCAGAAATGACACTTTGTGCAGAGACAGTTCTAAGCACGGGAAACAAGCGCGAATAGTCCTCAGAAGTTCGGGTCGCCATTGACTTCAGTGGGGTTCGGGGTCAAGTTCAGGTCAAGTTCGGTCCCGAACTCTAACTTTTTTCCGAAGTTCGGCCGAACCCGTCGAACCCGAACATCCAGGTGCCCGCTCAACTCTAGTCGAGAATCCTTTTTAAGTATTTTTTTGGATGCTTATTAGGGCAATAGACATTTTCTAACGTAAACCCTATTCCCTGTAGGGTCCCTTTCAAGAACAAAAAACGGCCATCTGGGTCTACACTTCTGCCTTCTAACACAAAACTTTAATTTTTCCCTATGCCAATAGCTACTCTTTTTGCCCTTTTGTTTGGGGAATCCCCATAAGACCAGGCTGGGAGGGATTGCCCGTGAGAACAATCTGATGTTTGAATCAAGAGATAAATGGGTTTCCTGTAGAAAAACTATCTCCGCTGCATACCTTTCCAATTCCCTCAACACCATATGTATTTTTTTCTGAGTATTCAGACCTTTTACATTATATATCATAACCTTAACCTCCGTCATTGGTTTTGATTTCTTTTAGCTTAATGACGTTAACAAGAAAAATCTTACACTTAAGCCTCGTACACACGATCTGACTTTTGGCCAACAAACTTAATTTTGAGCAAGTTGGACCAACAATCCGACCGTGTGTACGCTCCATCGGACAAACTTTTTTTTCATCGGACAAAAGTTCGGTCTGCAAACGGACAAACTTTTGGCCAACAAAAGTCCGATGGAGCAAAGACCGACCGTGTGTACAGAAAACCATTGGACTTTTGTCCGATGGACAAAACAAATAATGTTAAAATCAACCAACAATAGCAGAAGTAGACCAAAGGGTGGCGGTAAAGAGCAGAAAAGAGCAGAAAAACCATGCGATGTTGGAAGAAGTTTTGGGAAGGTTTGCAGAAAAGTCCTGTGGTGTGTATGCTATGGGTGTTCCCGGCCAAATCCGTTCGGACAAAAATCCACGGAAAAGTCTGATGGAAGTCCGACCGTGTGTACGAGGCTTTACCGGTAAGTATGCGGGACTCCCTATTTCTTAATTCAACATTTCCATTAATAGACGAAAATATACAGATCTGTCCTATTTCCCTACCCTCCCCCTCCTCCCTGCCCCCCCTTCCACCCCCCTTGACCTCATGGTCTAGAGCAGCCTTCTTGTTTTCCATCGGACAAACTTTTTTTTCATCGGACAAAAGTTCGGTCTGCAAACGGACAAACTTTTGGCCAACAAAAGTCCGATGGAGCAAAGACCGACCGTGTGTACAGAAAACCATCGGACTTTTGTCCGATGGACAAAACAAATAATGTTAAAATCAACCAACAATAGCAGAAGTAGACCAAAGGGTGGCGGTAAAGAGCAGAAAAGAGCAGAAAAACCATGCGATGTTGGAAGAAGTTTTGGGAAGGTTTGCAGAAAAGTCCTGTGGTGTGTATGCTATGGGTGTTCCCGGCCAACTCCGTTCGGACAAAAATCCACGGAAAAGTCTGATGGAAGTCCGACCGTGTGTACGAGGCTTTACCGGTAAGTATGCGGGACTCCCTATTTCTTAATTCAACATTTCCATTAATAGACGAAAATATACAGATCTGTCCTATTTCCCTACCCTCCCCCTCCTCCCTGCCCCCCCCCTCCCACCCCCCTTGACCTCATGGTCTAGAGCAGCCTTCTTGTTTTCCATCGGACAAACTTTTTTTTTCATCGGACAAAAGTTCGGTCTGCAAACGGACAAACTTTTGGCCAACAAAAGTCAGATGGAGCAAAGACCGACCGTGTGTACAGAAAACCATTGGACTTTTGTCCGATGGACAAAACAAATAATGTTAAAATCAACCAACAATAGCAGAAGTAGACCAAAGGGTGGCGGTAAAGAGCAGAAAAGAGCAGAAAAACCATGCGATGTTGGAAGAAGTTTTGGGAAGGTTTGCAGAAAAGTCCTGTGGTGTGTATGCTATGGGTGTTCCCGGCCAACTCCGTTCGGACAAAAATCCACGGAAAAGTCAGATGGAAGTCCGACCGTGTGTACGAGGCTTTACCGGTAAGTATGCGGGACTCCCTATTTCTTAATTCAACATTTCCATTAATAGACGAAAATATACAGATCTGTCCTATTTCCCTACCCTCCCCTCCCACCCCCCTTGACCTCATGGTCTAGAGCAGCCTTCTTGTTTTCTATGGGAACAATCCTGTCCCCCTTGCTCTCTCAGGCCCGAGGTGGAGTTCTGTATGGCGCTTTGGTCTCGCTTTGGGGATGCAAATCCTAAGCAGCCAGGAATCAATGTCTTCCCCCCCTCGTACTTTCATTTATCTTTATACACCATTTCCCACTCCCTCCCCCCCGCCCCCCTCAGTCGTTGGAGAGCAAGGAGGTCAAAAAGAAGAGAAGAAAAAAAAAAGTTATTCAGATGTCTCTTCCACTTCTTCTCTTCTCCTATTCCCTCTCTACTTATAGGGTCTTCATCTTATACTATTTATTCTGTCCTGCTAGTGTGGTTTCTTCTGCTCTTGGCCTCCTATTTAAGCCGTTGCCTGGAATAGGGATCTCTAATTTTTCACAGAATTCACTGGTCTCTTCAACAAATCTCAGTCTAGCGGAAATTCCATTCTTTCTGCCGATCAGGCATGCCAGAAAACCCCAGTTGTACTATACTCCATGTTCCTGCATAGTCGCTAAGAGCGGTTTTAGTGTTCTTCTTCTTTGTAAAGTTTCCTGAGAGAGGTCTTGAAAGATTTGAATGTTATTTTCTTCAGGTTTTATTGGCGACTTTTCTCTTAGCTTTCTCCAGATTTGATTCTTTTCCTCCCAACTTTAAAATCGCACAATAATGTCTCTCGGTTTCTCCTGCAAACTTCTCTTGGCCTTCTTAGTCTATGTACCCTCTCAATTTTAATTGGGTTTGTAATTTCTTTGTCCATTACTGGATTACATATCTTCTTTATTACTTCTGTTAGATCTAATTTTGGGGGACTTCGGGTACGCCACAAATTCTTCGATTTTTTTCTTCTGTCCCTGTTCTCTCGATCCTCTATTTTATATGCCTGCTCCTGTTGGTCTCTTTTTATGCTGAATTTCTGCTTCTAATTTTTTTATTTTCACCAGATTGAAATCCGTTACTGTTTCCACTTCTTCTACTCGTTCCAGCATGTGACCAAAATTTCTATGGATTATTGTCATATCTGCTTTGAGCGATTTTTCCAGAGCCGCTAACATAAGTCGCATCTCTGTTTTCGTTGGAGGGGATTCTGGGTTAAGGGATTCCTCTGCTCCTATATGTTCATGACTGTCATCCAGCTCTAGTTCTATTCTGGACTCTAATACTGTACCCGTCTCTGTACTTTTATTCTGACCCTTTTTCTTCTTCTCCTTACTCTCCATTTGACTAGCCTTCGACCCTTGTTGTTTTTCATTTGCCTGTTTCTCCCCATTTCCACTATGTGTGACATATTTATTCATTGGCCCCGGGATCGGTGGGAGACTTAAACGGGGTGATTTTGGGACTGCTCCGCCTCTTCCCGACCTTCCCCTCATCATCTTTTCTGCTGGGTGGTCTCCCCGCTCTCCTCTTTTTCATCTTTGTCCACTCTTGTCCACTCTTCCTGCCCCACCTACCCTTGAAATCCCCCCCCCCCCAAAAAAAAAAAAAAAATTCTGCTATGCCTCTTTTCTATTAGCTTAGTATGACAGTCCTAAGCGCTGTGCTATGCTGACCCTATTCCTTCGTTCCACCGTTCCAGGCCAGCTAAATACAGCTAAATACATGGGAGAAGGTAACTAGATAGAAAAAAAAAATCTCTGTAGTTCCCTGTGGTGTTCCCTGTTAATATGCAGTTCTGTTTTTACAGTTTGCACCACGCAAAGATATAGAGGCAAACAAAAAAAAATTGTAATAACAAATTTTCTGTACTTTTATAATTCTCAATGGTACACAGTTCCTTTTCAAAACCATACGGAAAGGTGGGGGCGGGTAGAGTTATCCTGTTATCTTCACTTTTGTGGTGTTCACTAACAGCCAGCGATTCACTTCCTCTCACCAGACACAGGTACAGTCACAGGCAAATAGCAGGGATGTTTTCCTTTTTCCTCCCTTTATGTCCACTACCAGCCCATTGCCAACACACGGCTTTAGTTCAATTCAGTTCAGTACCTTGCATAAGATCTATGTTGATCAGTTTCCAAGGGTTTTTTTTTTTTCATCATTGACTGTTCCCCAATTCAAAACTCACATTCAGGATAATAGAGTTCAGCATTGATCACGTTTTTTAGTACTTTTCAATGCCATTACTGTACTCACCAGTACCTCGTTTGGAGATAGAGATAGAGATGGAGAAGGAAGATCGGTGCAGACAGGTAACAATGACGGTGAATGGAATTAGTGGAGGCTGGAGGCAATACAGAGGGGAGCTCCCATGATTTCTTCCAATGGTATCCTATCCGGTCTTCGGTAACTCGGTAACTCAGGGCTCAGGGTTTTTGTGTGTTAATGCGCATTGCGGTAGGTAAGGCAGCCCATTCAAATGAATGGACTGCCAATGCACCCAAAAGTAGAGTTGCATAATTTTTTCTGACACAGCACACCATGACAGATGTTAGCGGTTGCTGCAACACATGTGCATTGGAGGTGCAATGGTTTAAAGTAAATGGGTACCATTCAAAATTAATGATATTACATCCCTCTACAAATTCAATCAAACGTGGAGACCATGGATCCAAATTACTTCTCCCACTGTTGTTTGATGTACTTTATATTCAGGGCTGCCATCAGGGGGGTACAGGCAGTACACCTGTAAGGGGCCCGGAGGTCCCCAGGGGCCCGGATGGCAACCCCCCTTTTTTTTTGTTGTAAGGGGCCCAGAGGTCACCAGGGCCCCGGATGGTAACCCCCCTTTTTTATGTATTTTTTATAAAAAATATATATATATATATATATATATATATATATATATATATATATATATATATATATTTTGTAAGGGGCCCAGAGGTCCCAAGAGGCCCAGATGTCCCCAGAGGCCCGGAGATCCACAGGGCCCCGGATGGCAACCCCCCTTTTTTTTATATATAAAAAATATTTTTTTAAGGGGCCCAGAGGTCCCCGGGGCCCCGTATGGTAACCCCCTTTTTTATGTATTTTTTATTAAAAAAAATATATTTTTTATTTTATTTCTTTTTCATTTCTTTTTTTTTTTTTTTTGTAAGGGGCCCAGAGGTCCCCAGAGGCCCGGATGTCCCCAGGGCCCCAGATGGCAACCCCCTTTTTTTTGTTCTCTCCTTGCTCGTCAGCACCCAAAGCCCCCCGACTTCAACAATTCGCAGCGGCAGCACCCCCCCGCTTCTCAATTCGCTGGCTTCTGCCCCCCCCCGCTTCTCAATTTGCGGCGGCAGCACCCCCCTCCGGTTCTCCTCTGCTCCAGGGGGCCCATGCCTGAAGCTGTGTAAGGGGCCCCAAAATTCCTGATGGCGGCCCTGTTTATATTGTATGGTATACTTGCTGTTTCTTGTACGTGTGTGCTGCACATACTGTTGTATTTAGCTGGTCTGCTGTTGACTTTGTGTCCTTCTGTTCCATTATCTTCTGTAACCTATACAACCTTTAAAACCAATAACACTTAGATACTTAAGTCTTGTTTTTTTTTTGTTTTGTTTTTAAATAACAAACAAAGTATGTTATACTTACCTGCTCTGTGTAGTGATTTTGCACAGAGCAGCCCAGATCCTCCTCTTCTCAGGTCCCTCTTTGGTGCTCCTGGCCCTTCCCTCCTGTTGAGTGCAAGCTGCGGGGCACCCAAGCCTAGTCGCAGCTCATGTGTCCATTCAGACACGTAGCCGCAGCCTAGCTCCACCCCTTTTCTCTCCTCATTGGCTCACTGACTTTGATTGATAGCAATGGAAGCCAATGACGCTGTGCTGCTGTCTTGGCAAATGACCCAGACAGCCGAGTCTCTAGTGCAACATCGCTGGATCTGGGTGGACCTCAGGTAAGTATTATGGGGGCACACACAAAGCTTTTTATCTCAATGCATACAATGCATTAAAAAAAAGAAAAAACGTTCTGCCTTTACAACCACTTTACAACCACTTTAATGTTGAATTGCATCACAACACGCTAATGCGTGCAACATACATTAACATATGTTTAGGTAACATGTGTTGACACATGCGTAATCACAATGCAGCGCTACATAAAAAATGTTTCAGCCTCAAGTTCAGGGACAAGGTGGGGGGGATTGTTTGAAAGAGGAGAGGGAGATATAGGACTAATGACAGGTGCTGCCCAGGGATGAATTTTAAAATTCTCTATTGGGAAATATTTTGCTCAACTCTCAGTGAGCCCTCCTTCACATTGGAGCGACTTGTTATGCAATTTGACAGGTCAAATCGCAAGACAAGTCGCACCCTATCGTCGCCAATGGCCATGTCCAAATTAATGCAATGCCTGAAGTATGAACCCGCACAGATGTCTTCAAAGTCGCACCTGAAGTTGCACTGATATGCGGCTTTGAAACCGTACGATTTCAGATTGTAGCACTATTTCAAAGCTGCATTCAATGTGAACGAGGGCTGAATTGAATTTCAGCTGATTCACTCCCCATTTCTCACTTCACTATGCAGAGCCTTTTATTCATGGGGCCACTCATAACAATGGTGTTGGGAATCAAGAGGCAGTCAGCTCCTGGAGAATAAAAAGTATATGCTCATTTGACCTTTTTTTTTCCATAAAGCTTTTATTTTGGGAAATTATAACAAGTACAAAGAAATAAGTCACAAAAATCATAATTTCAAACATTGTAACAATAACAATAGGAGCAGCATAGTAATCCAGCCATGCAGTGGGTGGGCCTCATTTGACCTTTTATGTATGTAAAATATTTAATATCAATAATGGCACAGATCTGAATGATTCTGGGTGGAGTATGAATTCAGAATTGTTTTGGCTTGGTTTTTTATTCATAAAAGCTAAACTCTAGGGACCAGTGGCGGCTGGTGCTCAAATTTTTTTGGGGGGGGGGTGCAAACAAACTGAAAAAAAAAACCATCAATTGCAGCCACTGTGCCCATCAAACGCAGCTACTGTGCCCATCAATTGCTGCCACTGTGCCATCAAACGCAGCCACTGTGCCCATCAAACGCAGCCACTGTGCCCATCAAACGCAGCCACTGTGCCATCAAACGCAGCTATTGTGCCATCAATTGCAGCCACTGTGCCATCAAATGCAGCCACTGTGCCCATCAAACGCAGCCTCTGTACCCATAAATTGCCGCCACTGTGCCATCAAGCGCAGCTACTGTACACATCAATTGCTGACACCGTGCCCAGCAATTGCTGACACTGTGTCCATCACTCGCCGCCACTGTGCCATCAAACACAGCTTCTGTACCCATCGATTGCTGACACTGTACCCATTGATTGCTGACACTGTGCCCATCAGTTGCTGACACTGTGCCCATCAATTGCATACACTGTGCCCCATCAATTGCAGCCAGTGTGCCCATCAATTGCCGCTACTGTGCCCATCAACTGCTGCCAGTGTGCCCATCAACTGCCGCTACTGTGCCCATCAACTGCCTACTGTGCCCCTCAACTGCTGCCAGTGTGCCCATCAACTGCCGCTACTGTGCCTATCAACTGCCGCTACTGTGCCCATCAACTGCTGCCAGTGTGCCCATCAACTGCCGCTACTGTGCCCATCAACTGCTGCCAGTGTGCCCATCAACTGCTGCTACTGTACCCATCAACTGCTGTCAGTGTGCATCCCCCGCCCGCCCGGCACTTACCTTGTCTCGGTGGGGCATCGGGTCACTGCGGCTGTGTCCTCCATACGCCTCGATCTCTTCTCCCGCCCTCTCTTCCCGTCCTCTACTATGATTGGATGCCTGTTAGGCGGCGTCCAATCACAGCGCCTGTCGTTTCAGCCAATCGGGTGACAGGTAACATAGACCCGAGCACCTGATTGGCTAAGAGGCGGTTCAGTGTTAGGAAAGCGATTCATTCACTTTCCTAACACACAGCTGAGTGAACAGCGAATGCCCAGCATGGCGCCCGCTGTTACCTTTTTGGACGCCTATTAGAGCCTACGGCTCTAATCAGGTGCTTCAAAAAAATACCACACCAATGTAATTCAGGTGCCAGAAACACCAAACAAGGGGCCGGGACCTGAATAGGGGGTGGCAGCGGCGACCATAGATAGATTCTATCTATGGTGATAGAGGGATGGCAGAAGAGAGGGGGTGGCGCCCATGCGCCCTTTATGGACGCATCACCACTGCTAGGGACCTTATCTTCCTC